>CAAKHG010010357.1:10656-34616 GCA_901007715.1 Dactylopterus volitans | reverse complement strand
CGTTTTTATAGTGTGCAGTTCAAAACACAGCAAAGGCGTCAAATGGACTTTACAATTTCAGGGCCACACATTTTTAATCTAAAATATATTTGTGAAAACAAACTAACATGTTTCACTGACAAATTGGTGCAAACACGCGTGGCCAAGTCTGACACTGTCTACACATGAAGTAATATTCTCTGATCAATCTGCAGAGAAATACTATAGACTGGAACAAAATAACCTCCAAACCTTAAAGTCCTGGATGTATATTTCCTTTTATTAAAAGCTGCTGATGTTAAATCAAATTATGTATTTAGAAGAAAGAGTCATACCTGGATGGCAGCAAAGGTCAGAGCAGTCCAGATCACATACATCATGATCTCCTTCAACTTCTTGACGACAAGAGCCTCACAACCCTACACACACACACACACATATATTAGGCATCTGAAACAATGACAATCTACTTCTCAAAAAAAAAAATGGATAGATGTTGATAGAGGTTGTTTTACTTCTTGGTAGAGATCATCAGGATGTGTGAGAGATCCTGTGCAGCCTCCAATGTTGTTTTTGCAGCAGCTGATAGGGACGCTGTTGTTTTTTGATTCTCCAAACCAGTGTGTAAACTGCCAGTCTGAGTAGTTGTGGATCCCGCAGCACTGAAGCTACACAAATGACAACATAACTCAAAATTACTCCACTGAAACCAACATAAAGCTGGAGTTTCAGTTTTCAAAATGGTTTAGCTCGTGTCCTGACCTGTCGCTGAATGTAGTCAATGGCGCGGCTCTGCGCATTGCTGTTGGTGCCATTATACTCATCATATACTTTCTTGATAGAGTTATTGACCTCATCTTCAACCTAGAGAAAAATTGCGAGAGGTGAGTCAAACCATCCCAAATGGTATAAATAAACATGATGGCAAACAATAGCTGATTAGATTTTGCAATCTCTGGTAGGCAGAAGGCTCATGCGCGTGTGGGTGAGTGCTATCAGGAACATCTGCTGGTTTCAAGTATCACTAAGGCCAAGAAAAACAAGTAACACTTGTATTTGACTCGCTCACCTTTGCTCTGTAAATGTATCCGAGAACCACCACTGCCACCTCCGTCATGAAAACCACCAAAAGAATGACGACAAACTGTGGGTTGAATTTCAAAGGTTTGGTGATTGGACTTTTAAAGGGATTGCCGTCATCCTCAAGTTGTGAAAGAAATAGCAAGCATTTGATGCAGTTGTCATTTGAAACTGATAACCAATTACTGACCGTTGTGAGTCCACAGTAACTCTCTCTGACTGTAGCACAGCACCCGATGAGCCCAATAATGAAAAGCAGTGCTCCAACTGCAATGATGACTACCGCCGGGATGAGGGTGTACACGTCCTCAAAGAAATGATCGTAGTCATCATATGTGATGAAAACATATGCTCCAACATAGCAAAGGATACCAGCAGCCGCCTGTGGGTGACAAATTAACATTAACAATTCATTTAAGCTTCCCCGCAAAAAGAATTCAAATGATCAAACACTGTGAAAAACTGAAGAACATGAGCCTTTTCCTGCTGAATGTGCAAAAACTACGAATAATGTCCTGTGGTTGCTTTTGGATTAGCACCTTTTCTAAAAAAGGCACCATGTCTGATGTTTCTTTTTAAGAAATACCTTTCACTGTAAAAATGACACCAAAACATATAACAGCCTTCTAAAATATATTGAGCCAGACAGGATTCCATTCACGTAAAGTGTTAAAATCCATGCAACATTTTTGAAACAACAACCAACAATTCCATGAAGCCATCCAATGTATTATCAGGAGGTAGATAAGCCCATCTGATGGGACTGAAAAGAAAGTTGGCATGTTGCATTTTGTGAATAGTCGTCAGTCAAGCTAAGTTGCATCGTTTACACATGCGCATGCTGTTGTGACGCATTACTATTGACAAGGTATGTAACACTACTGGAATGTGGCTATGATGTTGAGTGCTACGTGCTGAGGCATACGATCATCATCAAAGCGTCTCTGCCACTCACAGTGATTCTTTTAAATAAGCCAACTCACATCAGCACTTTTAAGTGTATTTTGCTAGCACCTTTTATTACAGAAACGTGTTAATTATTGTTTTCACTTTAAATGATACACACACACACATTTTATATATATATATATATATATATATATATATATATATATATATATATATATATATATATATATATAATATGTGTGTGTATTCTATTTAATTATTGCTTACTAAAGTGAAGCTTTCACTGCTACTGCTTCTAATAAACCAGCAGTGTGACCTGCAGTAATGAGAGAGGGTCTGGACCTGCACCAGGCTGATCTAATCAAAACACGACCAGCAACTACGCCGCACAACTTCCAAGTACTTGAAATGGCGATGTTGATGTTGTTTCATTTTGTTTTTTGTAAAAAAAACAAAAAACGTCAGCAAACGTACCGGACTGGTTTTGCTGCTTTGTGGATTTAAGTTACAGCCCAGAGCGTGAAAACTGTTAGTACGTTTCGACAACAACAACAAAAAAAAGCCCTGCTTGTTTCTGACGATGGGTTTTATCTCACTCCTTAACAAAAAAAAATGAAACGTGATCCCAATACTTGTAAACAACTAGTCATTAATATCCCAACAAACATATTTCGCCCTAAATGTGTGTGCTATCACCTTGTAAAAACTAATCCCTCCCTGGTGAGACAACGGTCGGCGTTGGCTGCAGCAGCAGCAGCAGCTAGCAGCTAGCTTAGCATCGCAGCGGACTTCATGCAGCTAAGCCTGCTAGCTGCTGCTGCTGCAGCGTGACGCACGTTAAACTCGGGACAAAAACAACAACAAAAAAAAAACAACGACAAACTTACCCAAAATATCAGGTTCAGAAAGACCAGCACCGTCTTCGACGACGTGATGCCGCACTGTCCCATCGTCATGGCCGGGCTCTTGAACGCTGTGTGTGTTTGGAACGAAGGCAGCAGGCTTCACTCAGACATGTCCCGGCCAGGTCATCCACTCAACTCTCCATATCCCGACTCCGCTGCGGTGTCAGACCGGATCAGCAGCGCCACCACGACCACGTCCCGGAGAGACCGAGAAACCGCCCCCTGACTCCCACCGACGCACTCAGGACGACTGCGTGGCTCGTCGCGGTTTGCCTCGGTGGCGGCGTGGCAAGATTGGAATAGGCTTTATTGAAATTCTATCCGGTAAAAATTTCGCAGCTCCTGACACTCTGATAATGTCCGCATTAATGTTTAATGAAAGAAAAAAGTAGTAAAAATGAAAAACAATCGCTACGGCTCTTTGTATTTAAACAACTCGGTGTCTACAAACATAAACTCGCTCAAACAATGACTGTATTCCTCGTATACTGTCTAGTTTGCTTTGGTGTAGAAGCCCTATGATAGCATACAGTCTATCAAAACGAGGTTGCCATGGGGATGGAGCTATCCCAGCCACACATACCGAGGAAATATCTGGATTACATAAAGTATGAGTGGTGAGAGTGTACACTTCGAGTAATAACTAGATGCAAGAAAATGTGTGTGAATGCTAAAATGAATTGCTGAAGCGAGTCAAAAAAAAGATAGGAAAACAGTAGAAAATAGCCCAAATAATGAGCTTAAGAAAGGTGAATATTTAATAATATAAGGAGCAGAAAACAGAGGCTTAGTATGTACTGCCTCACATCAGAATAAGCTGATGTCAAAGCATGCCCATTCATTTCATTGTTAGTTTTTGTCTTAGTAAAAACGTAAGACCCTAAAAAGTATAAAAGTTTCTGTGCATGGCTCTCAGCTCTCAGCATTTGCACGAAAGATTTGAATAACTTATAAAGAACGGATGCTCTCAGCAGTGGCAGAATATATAATTTGACTTTAACCCGATTTTCCCCCATGAATAAAACATTTTAGGGTGTTGGCACTTGTCTGGTTAGATTACATGACCTGAAAAACACGAGGCAAACTAGTGTTAGAATAGATCCTCATGCAAGGTATTTTATGGTTGAAAGGAAGAACGACACAGAGGTCAACGGTCACTACAGTAACAACAGCAATACTGAAATGAAAAATAAAGGAAACGGCATTAAAAGTAAAAGTGTCTCAAAGGATGAGTGTTATGGAAGCCATGTCCGAAGGTCAGGATCACTTTCAAAGTAAAAAGACGAGACTCACATTGACGGCATGCTCATTTAGGTGTTATCTTTATTGCACATATGAAAAATTAAGAGTATTTTCTTCAAGGTGTGATTTTGCCATTGTCATGCAGTTAGCTTAGCCAAGTGGGGTTAAACTAAGCTTGGCTTATCCAAATGAAGTTCAGCTAAAGTCAAACATATATGCGCATAAAAGCAACAGCACAAATTCTTCACAAACATTAAGGCAAACAAGCTTCTATTTCACAGTAGTGATAAAGCTGAAATCAGCATGAGTACCAAATATTTTGTCCCAGTGGCTGAAGTATGGTGCGAAGTTGGTGTTCGGTTTCTGATGGTGCACATCATGTTTACTGGGTCCTCCAAATATGCCAAATGGGACCAAACGAGATGTGGACCAGGGGAAATCATAGCCACAATGATCCTCTATGGAAACGTAGACCTGCAACACCATGAAAGCCCATGTGGTCAGTAGATGGCATCTCAGGATCATAGGATTCAGGGTGGTCCAAAACCCGACTGTGACCAACTCCCAGCCGCCCAGATGCTGAGTAGCCAAAGCAAAAGGAGATGAGTAGTTATGATGGATGGCGTGGAAGGTGACATACAGCCAGCTGATCCTGTGATGCAGCATATGCCAAATGAAGTACTGGAAGTCGAAGAGGAGGAGGTTGCCTATCACTCCAGCTATGAGCTCCAGCAGGGATGGAGCCTGGTCAGGCAGGTCCACAGGTGACCTCCATAACCACTGAGCCACTGATGCAGGGAGCACAAGAAGCACATGGTTGTACAGGGTGATGCCCGCACAGTGCAGCAGTGTAGTTGCCGTTGGCCGACGACGGGGTTGGATCTTGAATTGCTGGACCCATGCCCACCTGTCTCCCATGATGTCGCACAGAAGAAAGGGAAGGCACAAGCTGAAGTAAGATGACACGGTCAAAAAAATGGGAAAGAGTGGAGACCTCAGATAATCTCTGTAGTTAAGTCTCAGGTTGTCCCAAAGAGGCTGCAGCAAAGAAGTGTCACCAAAGCGTCTGTTCCAAAGATCTACACAGGCATCTAGAAGATCCATCCTCAAGTAAAATCCACAATGTTATTGCCTCCAGCCAGAAACGAGTGTCTGCTTTGCTCACTGTGTGGTATCCAGTGACGGTCCAGCGCAACAAATTATTCATACCCTACGGGGGATTGTTAACATGTATACGATGGTGGACAGGAACCAAATGCAAACAGTTTGTGACTAAGGTATGGATTCTGATTATCGGTACCTGATTCCTAAGCAGAGGATGACATCAGACATTCAGGTCACTTTTGATGAAGCCCTGAGAAGTTTTGTGTGGTGCGGCGTTGGGGGCTCAAAAAAGACGCAGAGGTTCGATCAAAATTTCTGGAGTGATGAACTTATCGATTGAAAAAAATGAACCGTAGCTGGAGATACAGTATCAGCACAAAAACACTTTATTGGATATCTGAAAAACAAAGCCAACTAAGTGCAGTGTTTCCCAGGGGAAGAACTAACTTTGCTACTCAAGGATCAGCCTTAATTCGCTACTAGGGGCCTTCTCCCAGGATACGTTTTCCTTCTTATGCCAACCCAAGCTGTTTCTTTCTGAAAACTTTCATGATAATATGGCACTATTGGAGGTACGGGTTGGTCTTATCTTTGGGTTTTTTTTCACCATGTAATTTTTCGCCTTTAGGATTTGTCTTATCTCTATCTCTTTAATAAACAACCTGTACCTGTGTGTCCTCGGGGTTACTTTCACCTCTCCCCCTTGACTGACCTTGGGCACTATACCACTACAGATGTGGCAGTCCTCCACAACTTGCATCTGGTATTTTACCCTAGGAGTAATGTGCTAGGAGTTTAATGTGCTACTATGCCTCTGCTTGTCTCATCTTGAATTCAGGGTTCAATTGTTTATTTCCTCAATGAAATCACTTTTCACCAAGTTTTAGATAAAATTTTTTTTAAATGTGTAACTTGTGATGCGCTCCTTCATCACCATTTTCCATTACTCTAATGTCAATAATCATCTCAAATGGTAATTTCAATGGCTAAGAGGTGCAGTATATGACTGAGTCAAGTAAAATCTGTGTTGAAGACTTTCAAGTGACTTAAGTACATCTGTACTTCCCCCACCTCTATATACAGTATATTTGCATTACAGTATATTATTTCCTGTAACAGTAACTGCACAGTATATTTATACAGGTGTGGCATTAGAATCCCGTTTCGACAACTTGCTGCTTGTGCTGCAGCAAGTTCAGGTTCAAATGATATTATTGACACAACCACACAGGAAGTACTCAGAGCAAATAAAGATAAATCAACTTACCAGTTCTGCAAAATTTGCTTTGAATGTCTATCCAAGTTTACCTCCACTGAACTGAAAGCTGTTCTTGAACGGTTTAGACCACATACATTGTGTTGCTCTCCTTTGAAGGGCATTATTTTCGTCTTTCCTTCAGTCACAATCTCTGTGAATAATACTGGCAGCAAGTAATAGAGGTTTGAACACAATAAAATAGATTTCGATTCAGATGCCTGCAGATGACATATACGTTTGGGCTTTATTATTGGAAAACACAATGTAACCATAGGTGACCAGATTTTCTGAGATGAAAATCAGCTACATTTTCAGTGCGGTGGTGAAAAATCATTAAATATTATCATTATGAAATACAAAACTGGGACACATACTTTTTCAGGTATTTTTAACCACTTTTTATTACACAAGAGGTTGCAATCAAACAAATGAGTGACATCAGCAACCATCCATCCAGTAAGGAAGACAAAAATATCTTAATCTTATTAGCTTGAATTAGGATAGATTGTTTTGGTCAAAGGTTTAAGTTAAAATTCGATGTCAAAAAATTGATAATTTAAAATTGTTTTTCTACGGTCGTCTGAAATCGTTTTCAAAAAGGCCAATTGTTTCAAAGAGGCTAAAGCATAAACACATTATAATGCTTTCACCCCCCCCAGACGGCCCATTGGTGGGTGATGACTGCTCAAGGTTTATAGACAGAGAAATCTACAGAGAAGGGGGTAAGCATGCATGCATGCGTTTGAAGAACATACAGTGCTAATGGTGCATCAAATAAAAGTTGAAAATAAATTAAATCAATGTAAAATAATCCTGATAGAGGCCGAGTTATGTAAAACTGTGTAATAAAACAATCCGGTCACAAGATCGATTTAGTTGTACTTTGTTCTTGGACTTTTGACCGCAGGTTAAGTAATCACCGACCATGTGTACATAATTTATCACAACTGGGCAAGATCCATCTAGTGAGGTCGATCTTAGATTTTATCTTCCACACGTATCCATAGGCACGTTTAGTTTATTTTGGTTATTTGGTGAGTATTTCCTGCGTCGGGAACTACGTCATCACACTGCGACGCTGTATTTTCGCGCACAGCCGCTGACGCAGTTACGGTGACGGAGATTCTTGTCAGACTCTGAACACACAGTTTACAGGTAGGAGTTCAAGCAGCATTTTTACAAATGTCACAATGTTAAATGTGCGCACAGTCTGTTGCGCGTGTTTGAGTTCATGTAAATCAACAACTGTACAAGTTGTCTTAACGACCCGACGAACAAGAGAGAAGCCCTTGGCTGCCACCGCGAGATAGTTAAGAGACCCAACCACAGTTTACCTAAATAAGTGTTTAACGCGGGTGCTTTCGTTTAATTGCCATCGACAGGTTCATATTTGGTTGATGAACACGTCACACACCAAGCCATTGTCAGGAGAGGAGTTTATTACAGTTATTCGTGTTATAGACGACACACGATGGACCTCTGATGGACCTTAATAGCAGGTGATGAAGACTGGCTGTAATATATGGCCAAAGAGTACGTGGTCTTGTCTAAATGTTGACAGACAAATTGAAAAACGGTCATAACAAGTTTCCAAAAATTATAACGTTTGTGCTACCCGAAATGGCTCATTTTGCCCCCAAAAAACAGCTGCCCCAAGAGATTCTTTTTATAATAGATGGCTATAAGGATTAGCATAAGTCCTTGCATTTTAGAAGTTGGGTTGTTTACATTTTTTTTGGCTAAATTTCATCTAAGTTGCAAACTGCAAATAAACTGTTGATGCTGCTGCATGCATTCAAGACCTGTTTCAGTGCAGCTCTGCACAATGAGGATTCATAAAAGTGGTTATCAGACTATGGTGTCATATCATAAATAAATGAACGTTACTGTGTTTATGCATTCAGGTGCTTAAAATGATGGAAGCTAGTGAAGGAGCAAAGACAGGCGAATCCAAGCCGCCGCCTCATTCTCAGCAGCTGTGTCGCTTCTTCTCTCAAGGAAAACACTGCACTTTTGGGAAGAAATGCAGATTTCTACACATAAGAGATGACTATAGCGATCATGGGAAGAAAACAGTCAGGACAGTCCAACAGTCTGATGTCGCACTGCCCCACTCAGGGGGCACTGGAGGAGACGTGGAGCATGGGCCTATTCCCCCGAATAATGCTAAGGCTGCCATAGGGGCGGGTCGCCGCCCCTGTCGTTACTTCATTGCAGGCCATTGCACAATGGAGGACAGATGTCGCTTCTGGCATCCGCCACAGTTTCCTTCAATGGGTGACCATCTTGTTCCTGGAAACCCCACAAGATCCATGCAGAGGATGCCACCAGTGCCCCGCCCCAACATCCTGCACGAGGTCAAACTTTGTGACCTGACAGAGGATGTCACCCAGCAGCTACGAGACACTGAGATCAAACAGCTGAAGAAGCGTTTTCCCAAAGACGACTTGATTATTCAAGAACGAAGCGATGGCAAGGTCACTTACTACAGAGCAACTGTGGGGTCCACTGATCCTGACTGGGTAAACATCTCCGAAACATCATCTCCTCCACCGTTCATCCTTCTGTTCTTGAATCCCTGAGAGCTTTGAGAGGAACTCCACCCACATCTTACTTCGTCAGCTCAGTACAGCTTTTTAATTGATTAATTTGAACAAGTCTCCTTGAAATTGTCAACACACAGTGAAACAGTACAGATTTAATTCAGAGGGTAATAATGAAGCCTCGTGCATAACAGCATTCGAGATGATTTCACTATGATGTGTCACTCCGATTAAATTTAGCCAGCATATGATTTAGAGAAATGGGGTAAGGCTGTGATTAAAACAAGGCTATTTTAGATATTTGGAAAATAACTTCAGAAAACAGCATCTGGAATTATGATAGAAGTTGTAATCCATGACTCTTTACTTTAGAACAGTAGTGATCAAATGCCTTGGCGTGATTGTCAATTCCTGTACAATGATGAAAGTTGCTTCATTATTTGGAGATATACTGACTGTGCATTGTCGCTCACAGCCTTTTGACCTGAAAGAAATTGACATCATGGTGAGCTTTCCAGACAATTACCCTCAGGAGGTAAAGGCTACTACTACCAATTCAAATGCTGGTCCTGTTTATAAGTTTCCATGCAGAGAAAAGTACCTTATCGTGTTGATGCGTCTCTTTAGATCTTCACATTTGATGTGCCATTGGATCAGGATCTGCCACCAGTAATGGGAAGGTAAAAGTATTTGCTGTTTATTTCAAAAAACATTTCAGTTATGGACAGTTGTAAGATCTGTAAATTCTGGCCGTGCAGACACGTGCAGCAAGCATCACTCGAGTGGCTTCAGGCAAAGCATGCAACCAATCAGCTTCTGGGAAAAGTAGAGCTGCTCTTCCGGCCTTTCCTTCGCTGGCTGGATCGCAGTTTGGAGAGACTGTTCACTGAGGGAGCCAGGCAGGTGAGAGAGACTGCAACTTTTACTAGACAGCAAACACATTTCCCATCAACTATCTAACATGTTTGACTTGTAAATAAATGGACTTCTTGTTTATTTTTTAAAAATGATTTCTTGTTTTGCAGTTGAAAAAAGACATTGATTTAGAAAAAGCTGGATTGCAGTTTATACCATATCAGGAGCTCCAGGCAACCGTGTGCGAAAAATCTGAGAAGAATCATTCACCTGCCCCTGATGATGTCGCTGATGACAGAAAAATGGAGAACATTGCTGACGGGACAGAGGAAGCAGAGATGTTTGAGCAGAAGGAGGGCCTGGGTGCTGGCGAAGGGCAGCAGGAGGAGGATGCTGCCACTCACCTGGTGGAAAACATTAAGATCAGCGATCCTCGCCGAGGCACCGAAGTAAAGCTGCTCGGACTGAGACTGGGAGAAAACACAGCCACCGTAGCGGCCCAGCAGATCACAGTTTGTCTGCAGTGCAATAGGTCACCCAAAAAAATCAGCACCACAAATCAGCGCTTGTTTCATAAAAAACAACCCTCGAGTTTTCGCCTGACCATACCGTTTATGTGTGTGTGTGTGTGTGTACCGTCTGCAGGTGTAAGGTGACTGCAGACCTGTTGCTGACTGCAAAGACAACCTGTTCAGCTCAGTGCGACAAGTGCCACGCGAGCATCAGCGCTGCGTTCAGACCCCTCATGCTGCACCAGTTCTGTGACGTTCTGGGATACATGGACCTGCAAAATGCGGTTCCTGCTGACCTTGTGCTTCAAGAGTGTGACCTCAATGTGGGCTGTCTCAGCTGCTCCCAGGAGAGCCCAGTGCAGGTGATTGCATGACGCTGTGATGGAAAATCGCCAGCATGAAACATCTCCAGGAAAAAATAGAAAACCTGTAGTAAGACGTCATTAGAACTTTCTTTTAAAGTGAAAGTCATCCCTATTTTTTCATCAGAACATTTCCTATGGTCAAACAAAGGAGTTTAATTGTGAAAACTGCCACTGCAAACTCAGTGTCCTGGTCGAGAGCACGAGATTCCAGTATATTCAGCCTCGCGCCAACAAAACAGGTTAGAGCTCACCTACATTTGTTGTGCAAAGAACCAGCAAAGTTATGAGGCTTTACATAAACACTCTGCCCCGGTCGGACAAATGTTTTTGTTTGTTTTTTCATGATGTCACACGTCATGAAAAAGTTACACAGTGCTTAATGTATGTGTGCATATTCAGGTCCAAGTCCTTGTACTCTAAATTATAAGACGGTAAGAGATCCTGCTGTTCAAAAGGGGAAACCACTACCAGACAAAGGAACCTGCAGACATTATAGACAGAGCCATCGCTGGCTAAGGTATCATCTTCACTGGGTCCCGTCTTATTTGCTGTCAGCTTTCATTTAAGAGAGCAACACGTTAGTGAACGTTTTGTGCCCAATTCCTCAGGTTTCCCTGTTGTGGCCGGGCTTACCCCTGTGACGCGTGTCACGACGAGGACCAGGACCACCCGATGGAGCTCGCCACCAGGATGATCTGTGGCTACTGTGCCAAAGAACAGGTGAGTTACAGATGTAAAACTGATGCAAGGATTTTACCCTGAATGTGTACATTTTCTGAATTTAACTCTCTATATGTGTTCTGTGCGCTCCTGCAGTCATATTGCAACGCTAAGCCTTGCATCAGCTGTGGAAGTATGATGACGAGAGGCACACACACCAGCCACTGGGAGGGAGGACTGGGATGCAGAAACAGAGTCAAAATGTGCAGGTAAATTCACCTTAAAGTTTTGACTGACCCCTCCGTGGACCATCACCATATCGTGGTGGAGAAGTTTGACTGTCCCAGTGATCCCAGGCTATGTTATCAGGGGCATCAGCCCCCTGGTAGGGTCTCCCATGGCAAATTGGTCTTGGGTGAAGGGTCAGACAAAGAATGGTCCATAAAAACGCATATGCAAAGAAAAATATCAAAGGACCAGCGTGCACTGCTCACAGGGTTACCGGGGTCCACCCCTGGTGCCAGTTCTGGAGCCAGGTCTAGGTTAAGGGGCCTGTTGGCGAGTGCCTGGTGGCTGGGCCTTAGCCCATGGGGTCTGGTCAGGTCCAGCCTGAGGCAGAGACATGTGTTCATCCTCCAGCAGGCCCACCACCTATGTGGAACGGACGGCAGGCCACTGCTGCCCCCGCGACCCGAATAAGCAGAAGAAAAAGAGACGAGCGTTAACTGAGCATTTCCCATCTGGGCCGTGTTTTCCCATGTTCAGGGGTTGAAATTATCAATAGGAATTGCTGCCTTTTCTCTATTTCCAATATTGAGTGAGAACACTGTCAAATGTGAAATGGGTGCATCCACCATCAAATGGGAAAACTTGGCTGAAAAAAATAGCTCACTTAAAGAGCTTGTTTAGCCTCTGCCAGGCTCAGTTGTTATTACAACACTGTATGACAACACTCCTAGAATATTTCCTGCAGAGATCTGTTTCTTAATGAGCATGTTTCACTTCTCCTGGTCTCAGTTTTAACTTCGCTTTCGTTATCTGTGTTATATAGCACCAATACATTGTACCTGTAAACATACCAGGATTATCTAAAAATACCAGAATCATCCTTTCAGACATTAGATTATAAAATGTTGTAGTTCAACTGCTGTTGTTACGATTATCGATAAAACATGATAGCGGTAAAATGTGTCAAAAACGTTTGATTATTTGAAATTAAATTGTTTCTTTATCTCCTCATAGCAAATGCTTTTTATTTAAGAGTGTTCAGTATCTTTTCCTCTCTCCTCAGAAATGATCGACAAAAATTTGCCAACACCAACAAGACGGTTTCAAGGAGGGCCAGTGAAAAGAAGTAGCCGGTGAAGAGAATGATCACAGTTTGTGAAAACCTAATATAATTATTTTAAATTGTATGATCCTCGGCTTTGATGAATTTCTTCAGATTTCTGCCAAAAAATCATTTTGTCATAATCATTCAGGTGTTAATATTCTGATCTGGTGTTTAAAATCAGAGCCTTTTTTTAAACTTAACAAAACTACTTATCTTATATTGAGTTCAAAATGTTATCTTTTAATAATAACAATGAATTCATGAAGGCATCTGAACACACTTTATGGAGGTCCGTGATGACTCAAAAAGATGATCTCTTGCTTTCTTCCTGCTGTCCTGCAAAATTCACTGGGTGGAGGATGTACTGTTTCGATGTGTGACCAATAAAGAGTGAAAAGACAGAACACACAAATTTGATGCACATTTGTTAATGTGTGAAGGTGATTGGCAGCCAGTTGGTAAACGTCCAAGAGCAGAGGTTTGCGAAAGCGAATAACCGGACAGCCATGACAGTAAATAGAAGAAATGAAAGTGACTTTATTCCACTAAATGCCTATATTGGACAACAGATAACAGTGCTACTGATGAATCACTGCCACAAAGTCATCTGGAATCTGTTATTACGGTTCTTCGCCCACTGATGAGGCACTAGAAAGTTGTGTGTGTGTGCGCGTGTGTGTACTTGCGTGCGAGAAGATCAGGAGAAAGGATGTAAATATGTTTATGTGCACTAGGATACAGGTTTATGACATCACCTGGGAAAACAAGCAATTTCACAAACCGCAATAGTGTCATCTGGCCACCAGGCGGCGCCACAGACCCTCTATTTTTGTTACAATAACAAACCCTGGAGAATGAAGCACAGTCGGGTGTGCATTCATGTGATGAGCAGGTGATCACAGTGCAAGAAGAATGAAGAGACACTGGATTCTGTCTCAATTTAACATGAGACATGGAGTGTGCAACATTTAATGAGTCTGGTCCAAAAAAAAAAAATTAGTGTGATTTTTAACCTAAAAATGTATTTTGCTTTTTTTTTTCTTTTCTTTCTTTTTTTTTTTTTTTTAAAAAAAAGCAAAATATATTCTGTACATTAAGATTAGCATTAGAGTGTCAAAGCTTCCAAACAAATATACACTAAGTATGCAAAGCTGCCCCGGTCAGCCATAACATTATGACCACTGCATGACCAAAAAATAGAATAGTTGTTGACATATTTCAATCTTATTTAGTGGCACTGTAATTTGTGATAATGTTGAACTTTACTGATTCGTACTGAGAAGTGTCCCCAATGTTCGGGGTCAACCAACTCACAAGCATCAGGGTGACAGTATAGCGACACCTCTCCGAGGAGCACCACACAGTTCAACAGCATCACAAACTACGGTCCAGAAAACAGTCATTAAAATATGTCAACACTCCTCTCAAATAGATTCGATGAAAATAAAGAGCAAGTCCTGCGGGATCAACCATCCTCTGCTCAGACACTCGAACCCTGTCAATCATTAACGCCCAAACGTTTGGTTGATTTTGCTGGTTCAGTCATCTGCTCAGCAGCTTCGTACGCCATCATCTCCATCTGTTGAGTTTTGGACTGGAAGTCAGCTGAGACTGCTCCCGATGCACGCTGACCTATCACAACTCAACATGTCATGAATAATATACAATTTAAAAAAAAAAGTGATTCACGACTCTTATCACCTTGGACTGGTTGATCAACTGTCAGAAGCTTATTGTTAAGTTGTAACCAGTTCACGTTGTCGAATGTTTAATCATGGGAGTCAGTTTGTGGACACTGGGCTGCTGCAGAAACAGCCACTCGCCTGTTGGAGAGCAAAGCCCCTTTCCGCTGAACTCCGCCATATAAAGAGGGGACTTAGTGAGGATTCCGAGACTCCAAGCAGGTCCCTGCGGTGGAACCACGGCAGGATGCTGAACATCAGTGAGCTGACTCTGCATTTCCTGCACTCCAGGGCTTCGGACCGACTGCTGCAGCCCTTCTGGAGTTACCTGCTTTCTCACCACCTGCCTCTTATCTCATCGCCCTTTTTCCCAGTCCTGCTGGCTTTTTCCAGCTACTTCTTCTTCAGCATTCCTTTTGCAGCGATGGACCTCTTGGGAGAGCGGATGCCTTTATTCTTCCAGTACAAGATCCAGCCGCACAAGCAGCCGACTGTGGGTATGATGGCTAGGAGCCTCCTGTTGGCGCTCTATAACCACATATTTTTTGTTCTCCCAACTGTAATACTGAGCATCTTCATACTGCCGCCACCAAACATTCCACAGGAAGCTCCCACTCTGTATGAGGTATTCGTTGATGGGCTGGCGATGCTTCTGCTCTTCGACACCCAGTACTACATTTGGCATTTCATACATCACAAGCACTCACAGCTTTACCGGTGGATCCATGCCATCCACCATGAATACGTAGCACCTTTCTCATGGTCTACTGAGCATCTAAGCATCCCAGAACTGATGACGGTGGGACTCTGGAGCAACCAGGACCCTATTCTTTTGAAGTGTCACCCTCTGACCGCGTGGTGCGTCACGGTTTTCAGCATCTGGATGTCTGTGGAGGACCACATAGGCTACGACTTCCCATGGACCCTCAATCATCTGGTGCCGTTCGGTCTGCTGGGTGGTGCCCCGGCTCATGACATGCACCATCAGAAGCCGAGCAGCAACTACGCGCCTTTCTTCAGCCACTGGGACAGAATCTTTGGCACCGCGGTCCCGCTCAAGACAAAAGCTACCAGAGGGCATCAAGACATGTAGCATGCTCACTCGTCTTTGTACACTGGTGATTTTTTTTTTTTTTTTTAAACACAATTGTCCCATTTGTAAGCCTTTATTTTTCAA
Organism: Dactylopterus volitans; assembly: GCA_901007715.1. Classification (NCBI taxonomy): domain Eukaryota; kingdom Metazoa; phylum Chordata; class Actinopteri; order Syngnathiformes; family Dactylopteridae; genus Dactylopterus; species Dactylopterus volitans. The sequence goes on along the minus strand of CAAKHG010010357.1, from coordinate 19,012 downwards.
TCTTTAATCACATTGCCTCTGTACTTTGCTTCATTTTTGCTCTTCCATATTCACTTTGGGAGCCGATTTAACCGAGTTACTTTTTTTTTTTTTTTTAAACAAAAATGTCATTCAGAATTTTTTAATGCGTTCTCACTCAATAAAATTTTTGGGAAAAAAAATCTTGGAAGTTTTTCTCTTTGTATGAGGTACAACCGATTCACACTACATTATAAATGATACTTTCCATGTATGTTGCTGGCAGTCATCTCAGAACACAAAATAGCACCGTCATGCTTCCAAGCAAAGACTGTAAACTCACGTGAGTATGTCAGCCTTGCTTTGAGCCCAATCGTCTTACATAACGCAGAACAACATCACTCAGCAGCATCTTACAAGAAATAAGGAGATTTTGAACAGGAAGAACTAAGTGCTCTTTGTCAGGTGTGGAATTTACAGGTCAAACACAGCTCAGGGGAATTAAGGCGCCCCTGTTCCTGAGGAAGTCTGCATGAGCTTTGACTGGAGGAAATGTTACAATAATTACCTGTGGTATTCAGTAACAGAGAAAATGAGAGCTAAGGGGAAAGCAAGTGCTGGGGATCCTGCAGCACTTTTGCACTAGCACTTTGCTTACTGCCACTTGACCACTTTTCTAACATTGTCTGCCTCGTGTGCACATCTTACTCTTATATTGCATTTCTTTATGCTTATTCTTTTCTTATAACTTGCACTTTTTGCACTTGTTTCTTTATTATTTTGGTGTTGATGGTGTGTGCTGGAAAGCTAATTTCCCTCAGGGAACCTTCCCTAGGGATTAATAAATTATGAATTACAATAAATTATAATTGAATTGAATTGGAAGATCAGCGAAGAGAAAATTTCTTAAAATTGCATGTGAAATGATGAATGGTGGTGCTTTTACTTGGTATGGAAATTCATATGTAGATACACATCCAAGTACAAAACATACTGCATGCGGATGGAAACACCACATTTCTTCGGAGTCATTTCAAGCGGGTGATTTTCTTATTTTTCTTAGCTGCAGAAAACAGTGCGAGTAAACTGCAGCGCACATCAGGGGCCATTAATCCTTCTAACGTGAACAGCAACACACAGTTGTTCAGCTTACTTTTAAGTATATTTATTTGTCAAATAATATAAAAACATCGCTATTTAACATCAATGCAGACTCCTGTTCAAATACTGCACAAACATATTGGCGATTTGTCCTGTGTTCTCCGTCGGGTGCATCTTGGTGTAGCTGATGAACTGGCGGCGTAATTTCCGCAGCTCTGCCATGTTGACGCTCCTGGTGAGCTCAATGTTTGACATCACGTTAAGGATATATATTTTTTTTTCTCTGTGTGCGAGCACTTCTAATACGAAAACACTGATCAATGCATAACCAACCAGAAAAAAGGAAAAAAGAAAAAGAAAAAAAAGAAATCAAGTCAAATGCTAATGGCGAGACATTTTAAAATCCCATTTTCGCACCCGGCCGTGAAGGCTGACCAGCGCGGAACCTCATACACTTTCAAGTTAGTTTCCGCTTGGACCAACACTTTCAAATGAAAAGAATCAAAGTGTTTGCTTCTGAGAAGGTCTGACACAGTGCAGTTGCCATTAAAATCCACTAATCTACGTAGTTTCTCTCCCCCATACGCATTCCACATTATTACAGGCAAGACCTTTAAAGACGTCCAACTGCTGGGCCTTTCATTTCAGTTCTTTGATGGACGCGCATTCATTTCCCTTCCCCTTCTAACAAGGCTGGCCATTTAATAGAGAAGGCGGCCTCCCTCACCGGAGCGCCAAAATGACTTTCTTTGCAGGGTGTTGATGGATATGAGTTGGCACAAACAACAACAGGGCAGCATTTTTAGACATCCATTAACCGGGAGCGATAACTTCTACCTGACGTCTGACATCCCAAAGGGTTGCAAACGTAAACAAGAACAACCAACATCTGTTCTTGTGACAATTCGAAAACTTTTGAATTTTTTTTTTTTTTAAATGCGCAAATTTAGAAGGATATCTTGTCTGTTGCTCCTGGAACTGAAATGAGATCCCCAGGAACACTCGTCTTCTGCGAATCGAAAATTGCCTGAAAAAAAAAAAGTCGACTGACTATCAAACACATCCAACACAACAAGTATTTTACTTCTCAATTATATTCTCATTTTTCATATTACTCTATTCATGGCACTGAATGCATGTGATTCCTTTTTTTTTTTTTTTAATACGGCACTCTAAGACGCATTACTTAGACAAAGGGGCTATACAAATAGTTTACTATTGATATAATTCTTCTTAATGCTGACAAGCAACTCCTCAGCACACTGATAATGTCTTATAATTCAATCATCATTAGGAAAGGCATTGTTCAGCTAATCCTAATTTGTCTGGGGTCTTTGCAGATAAACTGCAAAAAGTAAATGGTCCACAACTGAAAAAAAAAAGAAAAAAAACATTTTCATAAGAAGTTGGTGTAAACTTTCTTTTGTAAAAATGGAGGGAAACGCAGCAGCTCAGGCTAAAATAGGGATGGTTTATGCACCGTAACAGATTATTTTCTGCTAAAAGCATTTAACGGACATGAAAGCTTGCAAATCAATTAAAAGGACAAAAACTTGACAAAGAGCAGGACATCTAACCACATGCTAACCAGGCGATTCCCAATTAGTATAAAGGTATGAACAGTAAAAACACTGGGAGACGTCTGCTGATCATACTGACAAAGGAACTGAAGAACATTTATCGCTCGCTCGCACGCACGCACGCATGCACGCACGCACGCACGCACGCGCACGCAAACACTTGTTGGTGACGACCCATTCAGGGATCAATCACTGACTTTTCAGCAACATTTATTGGTTTACTGCCATTAATTAATGCTTGCAGCTGCTGAGCCACTTGAAAGGCATCAATAGGCTCCTCATTCACCTTCTTTCATGTAGCAAAAGTGACACATCGATTAGATAAGTAGACAATTCAAATAAGTCAAGAATCACTTCCATTCATGTTTCACCACTTCAGACTTGAGATGACATTTGACAATACGGACATAGTCGCAAATAGAATACAACCTTCGTTAAAAACTATCTCATGATAAAATGTCTGCTGCGCTAACAGCAGCAACCTGGGAGGGAACAATGAGAAACCAATTCGCACGTCATTACAATGAGCCTCTAGAAATTTCTTGTATTTAATGGGAAGTTGAAATAATGCACTTTTGTGTATGTGGACTTGCAGACCTGCTGATGAATCCATTATCTGTCTCTGACAGCCTTTTGCTTTTAACAAATGCACCTTATGCACGCCAGCCATTTTTGACAGGAAATAGCAGTGAAACGCTGGTGTTTCTAATAACAATGAAGGCTTTTTTCCTTTAATGTGCAGGACATTTATTATTATTATTAACACCATTGTTTGCCTGCCAATTTCATGTCAAAATGGCTCCTGTGCATAAGGTCTATTATCAGTAACTCTGTTTCCTTTTCCTCGTTTCACAGATGGACTAGAATCTGAAGATATAACCAAGCATATTTAAGTTAACATGTTTTTTAAATAAAGAAAATAAATAAAGAACACTTTGGTTTTTAATTTTCTTTTCTTAGAATTGGACTTCCATCGATAAAATGATAGTGGTTACATGCAAAAAAAACCCAAACAAACAAAAACAAAACAAATATATTAAGAGGGGCAACAACTGAAACGAGAACATTCGAGGACTCACCATTAACACGTCCTGTGTGATCTTGTCTAACTCGTACAAGAAGTTTGCAGATGACAACGGTTGCTGAGGAGACACATTAGAACCCGTTAGCATAAAAAAAAAAAAAAAAACCCACAACAGAATGACAGGATATAATTCTAAATTCACTGAACACTGACAAAAAGGTGAAATAAAAGCATGCGTCTCTCACACTTTGCGTGGACTGGTTAGGTGGAGGTGCTTTTCTTTTGAAGAGTGCATCAGAGATGGCTTCAAATGGGAGGACGTCGTCTTGGAGGACGGCGAAAAGAGGACTGTCCCACCGGTTTCTGGAGTCCGGAGCTTCGAATCTGAGCACCAACGCATCAAAGCTGCAAAAGGGCAAAACAGACGTCAGGCAGTTGTTGTTTTTTTCTCCAAACCTGATCTATCTTAGACTATTTCCAGGCACCTCTGTTGGATTTGTAAAATTCCACACTCACATGTCCTGGCCGTACTGCTCCGCCGCATCCCTGCTGGCGTTCCACGCCCAGCTCACCTCACCCGATGTCAAGCAGTGGACCTTGGCAACCATGTGGCAAAGGATGAGATAGATTTTGACCACTCTTCCGCAGGCGTGACAAACCCAATCAACTTTCCCTCCGCGTACTCACCAGGCAGTTTGGCGTCTGCGCGTGTTTTATGAGGCAGAAGAGCTCATAGCGGTAACCTGGAAGGGTATGTGGAGCGCATGAGGCTGTGCAACATGACCGGGAGGGTTTGGATGCAAAATCGCCGCAAGGGGTATGAGGACAATTTACCTTTAATGTAATTCAAGGAGTCCAAAATTACAATGTCATCCTTGTTGACCTTCCTACACAAGCAGATAGATGGATGTTAAAAAAAAAAAAAAGAGCCCTGGCAGGTAAAAGAGACGACTGGAGCTGCAGAGCTGCTCGCACCCACCTCTCTACTTCAGCTTTCAGCGCTGCTCTGACATGTTTTTCCTTTTGGGAATCTGCAACACAGCGTTTCATGAGTGGGAGCGCGTGCGAGGTCTCAAAACTAGCGGCAACATGGGGGTCGCAAAACGCCAAATCGAATCGGAGAGGTCGCGCTGCCTCTGACACGCGCGTTTCCGTTCATCTCCAGCTGATTTTGCCCGGACGAACTGTCACAAAGTGGCCTCGGCAGTTCCCCCGGACCTGACCAACTCAAAGTGTTTGTTTGCTTGACCGTCTGAAAAGAAGAAAAAAAAGAATCCCCGATATGTTTTTATTCAGAGATGCAGAGCAGAAAAGATAAAGACTGAGAGTTACAGCTGCTTGTCAGGGACCTGCTCTCTCTGTCTCCCTCTTTATTTTGCTCTGCGCAGCATCGCCGCCGCGGGTTGTGGCTGGTTTCACGAGAACACTAAACCGCGTTGCAGCATAATAACGCTCTGATAAGAGACAGGAACGTGTGGTAGAGGGTTCCGGACACGTAGATTCCGGCTACCCGCAACACGGCTGCCGTCAGCACGTCTCAGGTTCAAAAAGGCCGAACTCGCCTGCATAAACGGCGTTTTTCTCGACGTCCAGAGCTTCGTCCCCCACGACGTGGACCTTCCGGTCGGTGGTCTGTTCGAAATGGACCTTCAGCTGCTCCGCTCTGCGTGTTTTACCGCTGCAGGGGTAGCCACACATCACTATCAGCGGCATGCCTGCGCTGCGCCCCGCACTAGCCCGCCGCTGCCGCCGCCGCCGCTAGCGCGTTAACTCTCACCCGGATGTGCTAACTGAAACGCGTCGGTTTGTCCCCCAGATGACCAGCGGGGGGCGCCAAGGAGCTGGAGAACCGCAACTGAACTGAGCTGGAGATAATCATTGATTTCACCCGCACTCAAACGTCCCTTTATCACACAGGTGCATTCTTCGACCTTGTTAATGCAATTAAAAAGAAAGAAAGAATATAAATACAATATAAATAGAGGTGAAAATCAGCAAAAGGCGCAGACATGGGTCTTTACTTTCAGTGCTGGTTTATTAGCATGTGGCATTGCATTAATATAGTTCAAGATAATTGAAACGGAGAACAAAGCATCACACTGTCACATAGGATGTAGCATATCACATTCAAAAATGTAAATAAAGTCATGCAAGAGCTTATTCGACATAAAAACTCCTGGGAGCTCATATTGTGGCATAAGCATTGGTTGAAATGTTCCTCAAGCAGGGTCCCCTCCGCCTCTAAATGAATGGAAAAACATCACCAGTTGATGAGATAATAATAAAGATAAAAACAATGATAATAATGACAATAATGAAACTTACATGCCCACTGTCTGTTTCCTTGGTGCTTGTTGCGTCGGTTCCAGCATCTGGAGGAGCAGCGCTTGCAGATGTAGCAGGGGACTAACTGCTGTGGCTTCACTGGCATCATTGGTATCTTCGAGGGCCGACTCCATAAATGAACTGTCCACAATACTTTTCTTGCCCATGAAATGCCCTGAAGTAACATAAAATATCATCTCCAAGAAAACAGCACCCCCCCCTCCCCCAAAACAAAAATCACAACTCAATTTGCACAATTAGTTACTGTTCTTACCCGTTGCCCACAGATTCCCTCTTGGATTCACCTTGATCTTTGAAACTTTATTTCTCAGTTCAGTTAAATCGAGAGTCATTGAAGTCGTCATAGCAATGTAAGTCATAAGGATGACAGAAGACAGGAATCCTGCTCTGCAAAATATTGTGGATTGGCCGCTCATTCCGTTAGTTCAAATCTCTTCCCTGCTCTGCCACTTTTGGAGGAAGCAGTTATACCGTGAGAGGATGGGCTTAATATTCTAATGGAATGAGGTCATTTGATGTTGGTTTCTTATTGGACGCCGGATGCACATTAGAGTGTCTTGTGCCATCCTGACTTGATGCGACGACAGTGCAGTACGTGACCCCAATGCAGAACCACCGGTGATGAAATGCAAATACATTCAATATACTTAAAGGCTAATTTAATGAATGAGAGATAAGTCAAAAAATATAATTAAATGCACCAATTTATTTGTAAGTACTTGAAGTAAACATAATAGCAAGGCACATGGGCCACTGCATGCTGAACAGATGTAATGGCTTAAGAAATGCTGTGAATCCGGGGTTCACTGGCTACTGTATGTACACAGGTCGTTTCCTACACAGGTCCTCACTGTACACAGTATCAAAAGTACAAATATCTTTCAACAAGCTCTACAAAAGAACAAGCCATTCTTTTCAGCCTTTGCAGACTAACCGCTGCAGTGTTGGGATTTGGGGATGCGAGATTACAGAGAATTAAAAGAGCTTATATAGCACTTACATAGAAAAGATCACTTGCTAAATAAGTCAATATGACTTTTATAGCCTGAACATCATTCCCAAAATAATTTATAAAATTTTTTAAATGTGGGATAATACACTTTTTTTTTTTCAAACTAATTTTACATTGCACTGAGATTATCTGCATCTCCTCAAAGCCTCTTAACATTAAACAATCACTGCCATTTACCATGGAGGTAGGTACTGTCACGTATTCAATACAAAAGTACAGCTTTACAACTCAGAACCTGCATACAACAGGCACGCGCCACTGCCTCCTTCTTCTCCTTCATCCAGCTGAACAGTTACCTCTGCCAAGGCAAAGCCCCGCTGCCAGCATCATTATGTAAAAACGGCTGAGCCAACTGTAACTGAAGTTGGTGGAGTGACGGAGAACGGAACAAGGAGGCGCCCCCACGCGATTTTAGGGCAGATCCAGAGAAGTTTCATTCATGCCACAAGAAATGTTGCATGGACCTTGGTAAAGGTACAGTGTGCCCCCTACTGCACGTCCTCATTATTGTTGTGACAGCCGTCATGCTGACAGTGCCCGCTTCACAAATCACAAAATCCTGTTCGGTCACTTTCACACCTAATTTGGATTATCCAAAACAAAGTACCCTGATTTGACGTAACATTGACCGTTCACATGCCCGAAAAACACATTTCTGGCAACTGAGGTATTTTCAATACTGCTGAACCCCACATCCAATAACCCTCCATCTCATTAAAAAACAAACAAAAAACAAACACTGAAAACAAGAAAAGGCCAGATCTGGGACACACACATACACCCACCGAAAATACATGTTCGATAAACTTTAAAAATTAAAAGTGTTACGCAATGTTTATATAGTGAAAAGCATCTCTAGGTCTTGCATATACTGTAGACCAACTTCAGCAGGCTTTGCTTAGCAAGGAAACTGCAAGCCGGTATTCATTCTCACAGAATAGTTTAAAGATTAACTGTTAGTATGAATGTAGAATTACTGCTTTTAAATGAATATTGAACTATACTATGTTGTGAATACAAGGCAACTTGAGCTCTAGCTTTGTACTGCAAATGAAGTACAACACTTTTATGTCATAAAATAAACTGTAATCTGAATCCCATTCAGGTTACGCTTGCGCGTGTAGCATCTAATACCTCTGACAGAATGTGAGCAATTACATTGCTGTTGATTACAAAGACGATACGCCACCTGTTCACTGTCAACATAAGTCTCTACCAGATCTGAACCCTCCCTGACATTTGTTAATCAGGGTGGATGGAATATTTAGAACAAACAAATAAAAGAAAGTAAGGAGAGAAAAAAAAAAATGACAGCAATTTTCATTTATTTATTTT
>CAAKHG010010343.1:1062-13094 GCA_901007715.1 Dactylopterus volitans | reverse complement strand
CATAATATTTGCAAGAGACACAACATCCCACCACCACCATCACCGGAAAACTGCGATGACAGAGATGAAAGGTCTGATAAATGCGTACTGTTTAAATGCCACAAATACAGCAAAAAGATGAGCCAGAGTTTTGCTTATTTCCAAAGAGGGTAGTTTTTATTTTTCATCAGCATGCATATGTCTCTTTTTAAACTATTTGAACGTGAACGTGCAACCAGTTTTTCCACTGTAAGTTCATGGTCAAATACTCACATAACATGATCATGATCACTTTGCCTGCAGTGCTATTTTGAGGCAAAACCTTCTGTTGACTTTAGAACAGGATTTTTTGTCACTTTCGCTAAAATAAGAGAACGCCGCCCTGCCAAAAGTTTGCAAAAGATCTTTTTTGGTTGATAAAAATGTTAAGATAATAGGACCTCTAAATGGCGGCAACAAGAATAGACTTAAGTAAGGTCAGGGTATTAAAATGACCTTAAAAACAGACATTGAAGAACCTGAATGCAGACTTTCATATCTCTATACTACGATGTCTGTGTCTGTAATTTAATCAGCTGAAACGCACCGACCGCATACAGTAGACATTAAACAATGTCTGTTCAACTGTAAGTGCAGTAGAGAAGCAAGGTAAAATAAAAAAAAATATCTTTGGGGGAGTTAATGGTGAAATACTTCTTGGTTTGCCTTATCCCATCTTTCCCTTGTCAGTTTAATTTATTCAGTACATTACTACAAGCTGCATGTTTCCTGATCTCATCACAGTCATGATTTGATTAAAGGACATGATAAAACAATGGCAGGAAGGTAAAAGAAAACACTACTTTGAAGTGCTGCCACCTTTCCCCGCTGGTTCAGTCTCCAGCTGACACTCGCTCGGTGCAAACGCTGCGAATCTATTTGATATATTGTTACAAGCTATTTAAAATGCCCTCTAATGTATGACTGAGCTGGTGGAGTGATGAGATGGGGATTGCCGCTGGTTGTTCAGGTCACAGGCTCGTAGCTCGGTGTTGTATAACCAGGGATTACGTAAGAACTGAAGCTGCTGCCTCTAGTGAGCCCAGCAGGGCTCAGCGCCACCTCTCACCACCCAGGAAGGGGTTTCTTCAGAGGTGTTCATCAGGCCTTTTCCTTCCCAATAGTGTGACACTGCAAAACATCACCATGAGCAAACACACCGACTGACTCACTGGCTTGATAACCTATTGCAAGAAGATCTGGTTTTCACAGTTTTTTAAATTGTTTTTTTTTTATTCAGGAGAAGTTAGAAAAGGTGCACCAAAATGTTCCAGGTAAACGACTTAAAAAAAAAAAGCTTTAAGGAGCCTTGCTTGCTGTTGTCAGATTTTTAAAAGGTATTTTTTTTTGCATTTGAATTAGAGACGTTTTCTGTCATTCTGTCGACGTCACTGTAATTGACTGAAACTACCTCTTAGTCAATAGAAAGTTCATTGTTAACTATTATGAAAACCATTCTATAACTTTGGTCATTTTTCAACAAACAATCTCAAATATTTACCGGTTCCACCTTTTCCAAAAGATTTCTCTGTCATATTGAAGCGATTTCAGGATTGCACCTCAGGATGACTAGCACACTTATTCAGCTGACGACATCCTTGACTCATTGTCTTGTGGGGGCTTTTACAGGCCTAATGACAAGATCCTGTATGTGTTTGCTGACACTGCTCGAGCTGAACGTTTGCCCTCCTCATAAAGTCTCTATGGTAACATATATTCCTCCATGGTCCATTAGTGAGCTTTTAAAATGCAGGAAGCCAGAGATCTGCGAAGGTACAGTAAGCACCTTTGGGATTGGTGTTTAAGTCTGTGGACAGCTGTGTTTGTCCTCGTCTCTCTCGTTTCAGCCCCCCCCCCCCACCCCCACCCCCGTCGGCCCCCCTCTCCCACCACTCCTTCCTCTGTGATCTTTGCCTCTCACTCTGTCATGTTCAGTCTGTTTTGCGTTGGAGGAATTTCAAGGATCTGGGTTAAACTGCAGCTGAAAGCAGTATTAGGCCAGGTTTTGGTGGGAGGGTGGAGAAGCGTCTTTTTTAGGAGGGTTAGTCAGCAAATTTCTTTCCTCTGTGTGCTGTAATATAAAGTCTTACAATATTGACTGTTGTTAAGATAAGAGTTGTACAAGAAGCATTTCGGTTGATTTGACATTGAGATGATGCCAGATTCATAACTTAAGGTCAAACACGCACAGCGTCAGGCCAGTATGTCTCATATTTCAGGCAACAGCCCGCCTCAATTAGACTTCCAACAGAATGCTGGTTACTTAGTGATGCATAATGACTAAAAAAAAAATCCCATTACAGGCCAACACAGGACACTTTGCACTCTTTGCGGGCACATATCTCATATCTCGCCTTAAAGTCAACACCAGGAGAACCGACTTGTCAATCATCATTGTCTTGAGTTTCTGCACGTTGTCCATGTGGACAACTTCATTTTTAACACAGTAACATCATGTGATCATACAGTATGTCAGCGTTGGTTTCGGTGTTTGTGCGTAACGAGCCACCCAATGGTTCACTAAAATGAGATTATGACTGACTGAGACGGTCCGCAGCAAGTTCCACTGACTACATAAACATGGCGGCAACTACCAGTGTCATTACTGAGTAATCTGTCGGTTCTTCATTGATTAATCAGTTAAACATTCATTGCAGTTCAGATTGCTCGTTTTGATTGAACAGCTGTCCAAAACCCAAAGATATTACGGTTACAATGCATTCACATTCTCTGTTAGGACGAGGAACTTGGCTTGTGGCTGCCCAGCCTGTTTATCAATTTAGCTTATAAAAGGCAAGTAGACTTCCTCACTTTGGTCTGAGAATGATGTCGCAAATAACAAAATAACTGATGAAGACTTAGAGGAACCACCGAGAAAGTAAGACGTACAGTATATTTGGCATTCATTCCTTATTGCCAACTGTGACATTAATGTATTTAACCATTTGATTTAGACAGGAGGTATTGTCCTGCCAACCCAATTCCTATTGCTCATGACATTTTCTCTTTTACTTGGTCAGAAGATGCCATTGCCCTGATAAGTCATCTTTCATGAGCTCCTGGTGTTTTGTCCTGGCCTTCTGCTCCCATCGACCGGTCTGTCTGGAAAGTTGTGGGCTAATTTGACTAAAGGCTTGTTCTGCAGCATGTAAAATTCAGCTTTGTGCGGGCGGGCGTGCGTGCGTGTCTGTTAAAGGAAGTGGTAACAGTGGCACATCTCATTGTGAATCTGTGGGGTTAAAAAAAACAAAACCCAACATGATCTTATCACCCATCACAAGGCGACAACAGCATGTGTACAATTGAGTTGGCACACTTGAGAAGTCGAAGGAAGAGGCTCGCTGCTGGCAATTTACTGTTTGACTTAAGCATACCATTGTGATGGATAATGAGCTCCCTTTTTAAAACTACAACATTAAAGTGCTCTTTACTTGTGAACGGATTAGTAATGCTAGTCATATATCTCATATAACAGTGTATCAGTCTTTTTTTTTTTTTTTTTTGCATTTCACTTTTCCAACTTTAGATTTGAGCAAAGTACTTTTTGATAGTAGCAGTAGCAGATTCATAGTTAGACTCAGGTAACACATTTAATTCATGATGTCCCTGAAATAGCCAAAAAAAAAAACCGCGGTGGATGGTGTCACTGCCATGAAAATGTCCTTAAATGGTTGTTCAGAAAAGCCCTGGAAGTGACTTAATGTAACAGACGTTTTTAGAGTCAAGGCTCATTCACATACCCCAATTATAGACGCAGATGTTGCTCTGACCTTTTAGAGACTTTGGAACAAACTGTGCATGCGTAGAGTCTTCAGACTACTTTCAGACGGTGCCTTGGACTGATAGACTTATTGCCAAAATTGTGCTCTTAAATCATAATAGGAAAGAAATGCAAACTATTAATCAACTTTTGGTGCCCTCTATATGTTGTAGTTTAAGCTCAAGGAAGTGGAATCTGAGGTCATGAAGAAGGAGTGCTGCTAAAATTTGAGCCAACTTTTCTCCCCGCACTTGTTACGAATGTGTCGAGATAATTTCTTCATGGTGTGCACAGTTAAAAACAAGTGGAGCGGGTGTTCTCCATTTACCGAACATTTATTCTCATGAGGGGGTCTAAGCGTGACACCAGCTGTAATTGTGGTCAGTGAGAGGGAGAAATCAAGAGGAAGAAAACCAACGTTTTTGCTGTCTTTCACCCCGAAACAGGAGCACTGACGAAGGTGAAAGAGAGCCAGAAGCATGTGGAGGAGGGCAAGATGGACCTGGCACAGGCGGAAGGCATCAACGAGCGCTGCAACATCATCTCCTGCGCCACGCTGGCTGAGATCCAGCACTTCCACCAGATCCGTGTGCGCGACTTCAAAGCCCAGATGCAGCAGTACCTGCAGCAGCAGATCGCCTTCTTCCAAAAGATCACAGGCAAGCTGGAGGAGGCCCTGCAGAAATACGACAACGTGTAATGGACGGAGGTGTCAGCCTGTCCACTTAGACCTCGCTGATCAGTGGCCATGCAACTCTTGTCAGCCGGCCGGTGGAGGTCTGGCGGCGTCAAATACCGCTGAATACTGATCATTCAGCCGGGATAATCAAGGCGACAATGCTGAAATTTCAAACAAAACCAGGGTTCTTTGTATGTTCGCCTCACGTTTGGGTCCAGAGGTCCCTCTTTAGAAAGGACACGTCATACATCGAAGTTAAGCCAGCTTTTAATACACATAAATGATGGTGCACTTCTTGTTCGAGTGCATGGGGCTGAAACAGATGATTCCCCTGAGGGGGCGGAACTTTGTATCTGTTGCGGGAGCAATTTCATATATTTTTTAGCCGATCAACACAGTTTTCAACGGACTGGTCGGGTGGCTGTGGCTCCAGGAGCGGCTGCGCTCCAGCGGCTGGCGCTGCCCTCGGGCAACACTCTCGGCCCTCCTGAAACAGGACAAAGTGTTTACAGTCTCCTTGCTGAGCAGCCACTGTCACAACTGTCTCACTGTGCCTTCTGATTTCATTTGTCTGGTCATTTTTTGTTACTAGTTACTAAAAAGCTTGATATAATGTATATGTAGAAATATTCCATTTGTTTTTACAAAGCTACTCAGTTAGCAGCTTTGAGAAGACGCTGCTGTGCTTTGGATGAGGGCTGGGCCTGTTTTTGGGAGATTTCGTTGGACCGCTTCGACCCCAGGATTGATTTTCGGCTCGCGCGCACACACACACACACGTTGTGACAAAATCGGGATCAAAAGAGGATTACCTGCTTTGACAATAGCAGCCCCTGCTTTACACATGGCGCAGCCAGCGCTGGTGCTGGCTTTAAGCTTGCAGAATGGCAGGGGTGAGTCTAACGGACACACTTTTATGCCTGACGCCTGAATTTGTGTCAAGAAAGTTAATTCTGGGATAGAGATCAGAGGACTGCTGTTCGAGAGTAGAGGGCTCCTCATCGGTTTTTATTAACGCAGGCTTTCTAATCAACAGTTCGGCTATATTGTTGGTTTTAACCTTAATGATGATTGCATCATGAAGAGATTAATGTAGAAGCAGAGAAACTAAATAAATGCCATCTACACAAAGTGTTTGGTTGTTGTGAACTGCTTGGACTGAACTCATCGCTACAGAATACGGTGAACAAAAAGAGAATTGGCAGAAAAAAATTGTGCACATGCTGACAGGTCAGTTTGCCCTTTCAAAGTGCCTTTGGCTCATATATTGTAGATATCATATGAACTACATGATGCAGCCATTACGCCACTGTATAATGACAGAGAGACAAAGAGAGCAAACTGTGGAGCTCTGCAGGTTTCCATGGCTGCTTGCTGCTCCTGCATCCCTGGAGGTTTGGTGCACTGTGTCAGTGTTTCATGCTAAGCTCATGCTCATGCTCGCAGATCTGCTGACAGCGCAGAGCCCGGCCAGCCATCTGGGACATCTGGTTGCTGTTAAAAGTGCCAGAGCGGATGACAGCGTCCGTACAGCGGACAGGAAAAGGTCGAAAACAGGTTTTCGTTCGCTGTCATCGCCTCTACCCAGGATAACCGAGATGCAAAACCGTCCTTGTTGGAGATAACAGTTCACAGCTGGTGCGATCTTTGAAAAAAAAAGAAAAGAAAAATGCTTCCTGTAACAAGTCCACAGTTGTCAGCAACGCTGGCCCTTTGTTCCCGGTCTTGAGGCGACCGTGCTGAGAGCATGCCGCCGCCGTGCGTAATCATGGGAGAGGATTTGTTTTTGTTTGGTTTGTTGCAAGTGGGACACGTGATGGCAAGCAGGTCGACAAGAAGATGACAGATAACTGCAGTGTTCATCACCACTGGGTCTCAAGATGCAGCCACCCGGCACTCCGAGCATGTAAATATGCTAAAATGTTCCCAGCCGCAGATTATCTACGAACACATTCGCTGCCGCTCGAGCCTCGAAAGTCAAAGCCAGAATAAAGAAGCACATTGAAATACTGGAAAGACAACTAGATTCTCCTGCCAACATATCTGATCAAATTAAATGCATAATTATATAATGCATCTAGGCATTATATGATTGTTGTGTTGTTGTGGTGAATTAATCAGTATTAATCTAAGAGGATACCCTTTAATTCCAGCAATATCCTATCGTTCATGCGGGAGACTGGAATGCGCAAGCTCACCACCTTGCTTCCCTTTCCTGTCCTGTATTTTCTATTGTAATCTCTGGTTTTCATTTTAACTCAGCGAGATTCCCAGCCCTCAGGCCTTGTTTCTGTGCTGCCAACGCCCAGGGAAATGGGTGCTCCTGTTTTTGTACTGTTGCTCTTTCAGCCCTGAAGACTTGGCTGTTTCTAATCTAAATGAATAAAAATAATAAATATTAGGCCCATAAACCACAGAAGAAGGACGGTTTAGTAGCTTTACGCACCATAACCCCCGCTACACAATTGCTCGGTTGGAATGAGTATAATATTCGAACCATCTACGATTAGAACAATACCGTCATGTGACGGTTGCTTCATGATTGTGTCATGGTCGAATGTGCTGCTGCAAGCATGCACGGCGCAGCCGGAGGAGGAGCGGGGCTCGCTCAGTGCAGTCTTGACGAGCAAGGAACAACAGCTTTTGATTCAGACGGAAGATTGTCCGCAGCTGACCGCATTCCACAGACGCTGACGTCAGGTTTGTGAAACTGACAACCTGAAGACCAGAAACACCCTCCAGATGCTGCAAAGGGAGTGATACAAATCAAATGCTGACAGGGTCGAGGCCGTCGCAGCAGTTGAAATCTCAAGTCACAGCTGTTGAGAGACGACGCAAATGTGAGCGGCTGGCTGAACCTCCTCCCACCGGCCTGACACGGGCCGCTCCGTGATCGCTTCCATGTCTATCTTAGACAAATATCATTTTCCTGGACATATTCACACGTTCTACGGACAGTATGTCCAGAAATGGGTCTTCTTCCATCAGTTTCAATGGTTTCAGTGAGAAGCAGAATAGTAGTAAGGAAGGTCATTAGTGAGGAAAGTTCCCCTCACTCATGACCCCGGTGTTGACGCCTCACTTCATCACGTTGCTTTCTTAAAGGAATGCGTCATTGTTGCCATCGTCATTGTGTCTCGCAAAGATTACACTCGGTTCCTACTGCACACACCCACTCCCACTTTGGTGGCTGAAGTAAAACCACCGAAACCAGAATTTCACACACCTCTGCTTCAACATCTGTGGGGATGTGTTCTTAGCACACTCCCTTAACATAATTTGACACTCAATACCATTGTAATTGTGTGGTCCCTCTCGCACCCTCCCCTGCTCGACACATACAGACACAGACGCGCGCACACACACACACACACACGCACACACAAACACAACTTCCTCTCGTCGCGTCAACTGATTAGGGCATTCCAAATTATAATGGCAGGAAATATTTTGAGAGGAACCACAAATATTTTACCCCATATTTCGCTGGTATTGCTATATCGAAAGAGGATGTTTAAAAGAGGTACTATGAAACAAGGACCAGAGAGTGCTGCTTCACTTGCAGCAACAGTAATAAATGGTATACGAGAGGTGCTTAGTCATGCGTTTCAAATGCTAATGCAGGAGAGACGTTCTTATATCTTGTTCAAAGTCAGCTTGGGGTCTTTTACGCAGCGATTGGTGTTCATTTCATGTCATGCGGTCTGTCGACCTGAGCTCGCTGCACTAGACCAGCACTCAGATTAAAACGTTTGGCAAATTTGTCAACTCACCAATCACCTGCACTGCTAAGCTGTAATAATTTTCCTTCAGGTTACAAATGCCAGAGCTCCGTTTCGCAACTAAACCATTTACTGTTTCATTAAAGACGTTTCAAAGATGGAAATTTCGGGAAAAAAATGACTTATTTTTTTTCTTCCGAGAGTGATACGAGAGGATTTACATAACTGTCATGCTTCTCCTATTAATGCAGCCAGGAGGTAAGTAGCTTAGCTTCATATGACACCTTGGACACATCAGGAGCTGAGTGATCAGTGATACGCTCCAATGTTCACAGATATGGTATCAGCACCTTAAAAGGTTTTCAAAGGTGCTGAACCAATATGTTAAATGACCGCTGCTGCAACTATTGCCTAGCAAATAACAGCTAGGTGTCACCATGACAACACAAGGCAGTGCTTAGACATGCTGCACAACTCTCATGGCTTTAGTATGAAACTTAGTATTGAACTGTAAATACATGTTGTTAAAATTACTTATCTCACTTGTGACAAGAAAAGGTGCATCTAGTCTTCAGATCGTTGAGCAGCTAAGGAAAGGAACTGCAGGTACACATCATTAAAGTACAAAGTAATCCCCTCTTCCTCTGTCTGCACATGAAAGTCAGAAGCGCTGTTTCTGCTCTTCATGTGCTGGAATGCGAGGCGTTTGCCTTTACTCAGCATTTTCCTGCTGGAAGGGGGATTCTGACTGGACTGGGTCTATTTCCACTCGCGCCCGCGTCTCTTCTGGCCTTTGATCAGAGTCTGAGCCGACTGAGGAACAGAGACGCTGGCCTGACACTGCTGACACTGAGGACGAGCTGAGCACGCTCTCATTCTCTGTGGTAACAAAAATAAACACAAAAAACCCCTTCACATTTTACTGGTACAGTCACTTTAGGCCAAAAAAAGCGTGCGTCTGTGAGGCTATGAACTCATATTTCTTGCGTGTAGCCTGGGGACATGAATTGGTGGGGGCTTTCCTACCTTTTGAGGCTCAAAAGTCCTCATGACATAAATTATTACATTTCGGGATGAAGGTTTTGTAAAAAAGTAAGTTTTAGGAAAAGTGACATGAATATGAGTCAATGTATTAGCAGCTGAAGTAATGGAAAAGCCAGGAAGCTTGCTTGAGAACTCTGATTGGCCACCTGCTGTGACTTATTTTAAGTTTGCCCCATTTCTGCATTTCAAAGAACCACTTTGAACTACTACTAAAGAACTACTTAAGTACTTAAGTTGGTTTACAAAGGGCCAACTGGCTTGAAATACATTTTGAATTTGCTGATTTGTTATGAGCCATCCAAATTTGCATTAAATATACCCACATATTAAATGAAGTGGTTAAAAAAGATAAAGTCAGGAACTGCAGGTATAGAGCCCTCTGGCCTAAAGAATCCCTGATTCCTTTTACTTCATCTTGTGTTGTCTTTTAAAAATTCTCTTAATGCCCTTTATGTTTTCTATAAAGCACGTTTGCCTGTTGCTGTAAAGTTACAAATAAACTTGTAACTATAATGGAGGTGAACATTGACTGTAATGAATGGCATTTGGCATTTCTATTCACATGTCATGTCCCTGCAGGTGAGCTGAAGTCCAACCTCGTCCCCTTCGCTCGTTCGTATGCTCATCTAAGTGTGCAACCGGAAAGTTTGGTCAGCGCCGTTATCTGCGCTCGACGATCTGACTACGGCTGACAGCATGAAATATGTCGAAAATTAGATTATATCAATGTTCTTTCCTCTTGTGGCATTCGTGAGAACAAGACATGCCTGAAATGTTTACCCCGACATGTTTTAAAGACACGAGGGAGCGCCTGATTGCTCGGAGACCTCCGTGCTCCGTACGTTATGTGAATCATGCTGAAATCCAGTTATGTCTCACCAGCCTTCCGTCACTACCAGGAGCTCAGGCCACTGCCCACTGAGTGACACTCGACCGCACGCCGCTTCCACTCTTGGGTTTACTTCGAGTCATGGTGTTGACGTTGATGCACGCCATGATTGCCGTTCATTCCCTTTGTTTTCTTGTACTGAACGCAAAACCGCCGCCTGCAACCGTTAATCTTTTTCTCTTTTTCTCACTCAAATCTTTGTATGCTGTCACAAAGTGGCATCAAAAGTAGTTCTCTGTCTGGCAGGAAGTGTGACCAACTGGTCGGAGGCGGGCCTCATGAGATCATCCACTGAGCTCAGCACAGTGGTACCTTGCCCACTCTGGGGGGGGGTGTTGTTGTTAAGTGTTGGGTGATTTTATTTCAGTCTGATAAAAACAAGAAAAACAAAACAAACCAGAAACAGATGCATAATACGGTATACACAAATGCACATTGACCGAAATAGGCTGAAGCCTTAGCTTATTTGGCCTATCCTGTTTGCATTAGTAATGTTATCCCTTTTAAAGTAAAAAATAATAGAAATATTCAAATATGTGCAAGGAATACATTCAAGAATACATTCAAGATGTCATGATGTAGTTCATAAGTACACCTTGGTTTATAATTTAGTTTTATATGTACTAATAATGCTATTTTAAACGTGTGTTGCATATTTTTTATTTCTATTTCTTAATGATTCCATACATTTACCCCTTTTACAGTTATACATCTTTGTTTGACGTTGGTTCTTGGCTTTGGGTGAGGCCATGAAAAGCTGCAGATATGTTCCACTCTGCTAACAAAACGTTTCTTGCGTTCATTTTGTTGGTTGAAAAAAAGCAGAAGTGCCTCAAATTATCATCACTGGATGTATGTTGCGTTGGCAACATCCTGTCATCGCCACACCCACTGAAAGTACAAGCTGTGGAGTAAAGCAAGCAAACATGAAGATCTCTGTTCATCTCTCATTCGTTACCAACATGTTTAATGAAAATTAAATCAGGTCAGGAAATCACATTGCCTCAGTGGACTTGACAATCTGCGCAGTGAGTGACAATCCTCTGTCTCCTTCTTTATCTCTACATCAAGCAGCCTTTGTGGCAGCCGTTAAAAACCTTTCAACAATACCACAACGGATATGTGCTGATTTACTGCGAACGTTCCCAGTCCTTAGATGGTAATCCTAATTTTGCTGAAAACTCCCAGGAACTCCTCTACCGCAATCAGCGCCGCTAGCATAACGTCAACATGCAGCCGACACGATCGTTCTGTGGAAATGTGCTGTATCTTTGTCGTCAGAACACTGAAAAGTTACAAACAACGGGGTCATTACCCATCTAAATGACCACGGTGATGAGATGAAGCTCAGGAGGTCCATATGTTTACCAACCGACATCTATCAGTTCCAGTGATGACCGTTAGCTAGGAGCTAGCAAGACAGCTAATATTCAGTTAGCTACAAAAAAAAAAGAAGATAAAAACTCTCTACACAATGAACACAAAGTTTAACTGTAAAATGTGGTCTGACATTACAATTGCCTGCGCTAATGAGTACGACCTCACTTAACGAAGCTGTAGTTGTAAATTCAGGCAGCCACATTTCGTACGTTTCCCCACAAATGCTGCTGTGTCAGGTGACGTAAACCTCCACCTCCAAGCTCTCAAGAGTCTCCCATCTTCTGGTAGGATATTACCAGTTTGACAAGTGTCAAAGTATATTCTCCTACCAATGTATTTTTCCCCCAAATTTTCCTATTTCAGGCCTGTGAAAGCTTTGCTGCCGTGGCTAATGAACACGTTCATGCTCTCCTGAGGGTGACTCATTTTTAAACCCCTGTGTGGTTTGAGGGTTTTTTTCCCCCCCATGCAGCACATTCTGTTTATGATGTAAAGAATAATCTGATGGGGGAAATTGCCACAAATAATGTTGTTCTTAAA
>CAAKHG010010331.1:9271-23161 GCA_901007715.1 Dactylopterus volitans | reverse complement strand
CTCTAAAACATGCTGCTGCGGCAACTGATGGCATGGTGAAACTTCTAAGCATTACAGCAAGCACCACATAAGCACAATGTACAATAAAACAATTGCATTTTATTTTGCATTGCCCAATCCATTATAATCTTAGAGTTAAGTTATTTGACATGACATGATGATGATTTTTTTTTTTTCTGTTAACCATTTTAGCTGTACCAGCCAAAACGTATACCACCAACCTCCATCAAAACTCTGCCTCATCTCCATATGCCTAATCATAGAGGTTCCAGGTTTGACACAATTTTATAACATGCAGATTCTGAAATTATGAACAAAATTTCAACATAAAAGATCCCTCTTCATGTGCTAATTGCTGATCTTGGCATATCAATAATTAACCAGAGGGACGCATCCAGTTTTTTATACTGTTATCTGTGGACCAAGATAAATTGACTGTTCTCTCACCAGACTCTACAAAAAAAAAAAAAAAAATGAACTCAATCAGCGTGATGTCACCCACTGATTTGTTGACTCCTGTTTTAAAGTCTTTTTTGAGTGGAGCTGGAGAGGAGCATCTCAATCCTCACTCAGCCTGCCTCCTGATTCAGCCTGCTTTATCATCTATTTCACTCTAAACGGAATCATCATTTTCACAATCAACATCATGTTGTAATGTAGAAGACCTGAAAATGTTTCTTGAGGCGGGAAATCTAATGAGAACTAGGGTCCTGCCGGCTGTTTATGGCACTCCACTTTAAAGAAGCAGAACATTATGTCCAATTCTTGTGTTCAGTCTTCACCACCCAGTGAGCCACAATTGAACCATAAATTTTGTAAAGTTAACTCATTTTCTAGAATTAAGCACAGTGACTTCCATATTGATGGTCAGTATGTAGTAGCCTTTGCCCCATGTACCACTGTGTTACTATATGGGACCTCCAGCTGCCTCTGGGAGATGATGGTCATGGTGCCAATACATCGTACCACCTCTACTCTAACACACCAGCCAGAGAACAGGAGAGTAGAGGAGGGGAGAGAAGAAGAGAGGAGAAGAGAGTATGAATGGACAGATTAATCAGATTATAGCTGCGACACACTTAAGCAGCCTGTTCTCTGCATTAGCTATGGTCCTGCCTACTGGCTGTCAGAATAAAAAGTGTGTGTGAGGAGGGAGTTAGTTTAAAAAAGAGCATAAGAGAACATCTTTTTCATCTTTGATATCCCTCAATAGAAAGTTGTGCTCAGTGTTAAGTATTTTTTCGTTGCTACTGTTGACGTGGACACCATCCATGTTTGTGCTAATTCATAATTATGACACTAAATATTGAAAAACTTAAATATGTATGTGTTATGGTATAACTTAGGTATCCTCAAACGTTAAGCAAATGGCGCAAATGCTCAGCGCTTTGCTGTGCAAAGAATTATAAGTACCATATGAAAAAGTAAAATAAGTTGGATATGTGACTAATCTAATACACACTTCTGAGCATATTTTTTCCCTGAAGAGTTTCTATTTCCCCCTCACAAGTTCAAAGAGTGCTGTTTTTTATGTGCAGCAGGGAAGCATATGGCAGCCAGTGACCAGGGCTTTGTCTGACTATTGACACCAGAGAGATGCAGAGAGGGAGGATGTGAGTGTGTGCAACTGTTCGGGGCTGCAGGACAGCCTGACAACAACAAAAGACCAGCCCTAAGCCTGTCTCCTATGATTTTCCAACTCAGCGAAAAGCTATTGTGGCTCTGAAAAAAGTTAAGTTACAAAGCTTAGCATGGTATGTGCTAACAACTGCCTGCCGCTCGTGTAATACAAGCAAATACTTTTTTTGAGCAGTCACAGTTGCAGTCTTTGAGCGGCACCCGTCCCTCTGCCTCCAACTGCTATGGAAAGTCAGTGCTTCCGTCCACTGATATGTAAAGTCGGGTTATAGATACCTGTTAATTGCCCAATGAATCGTCTTCTCTGGACTTCGTAAACTAACCTGTTTATTTGATTTTTATCTCTCTCAATCAGGCCGTGATCTGCATGAACACCGTTTGTGTGTGGACCAGGTATTCCTTATGTTGGGGGACATTGATTTGCTTATACAGTTACAATGTGAGACCTTGCCTCCCTTTTGGGGATAAAAAGCAAACAGCAAGTCCCCATAATGCTAATCATAACATTTCAGGGTTCGGACTTGGTGTACAGTTACCGTTAAGTGAGGGTTAGGTTAACGTCAGGCAACTGGTAGTTATGGTTATTGTTAGGGTAAGACCTCAGGATGAAAGCAAGTCGATGTAATTTCCTCTGAAGTGATGGAAACACGACTGTGTGTGTGTGTGTGTGTGTGTGTGTGTGTGTGTGTGTGTGTGTGTGTGTGTGTGTGTGTGTGTGTGTGTGTGTGTGTGTGTGTGTGTGTGTGTGTGTGTACAGTAATGCCTTCCATGTTGACACTTAATACAGTTTGTCCTCTGTAATTGAAGTGAAATTCTGATCATCTGTCATCCAATTTCTCCATCTTGTCTGTATGTGTGTGTTTATATGAGACTGCAAACCAGATGAGTTTCTTTGATGACTAATTCTACACTCGCAGTGGTCTGTAAATGACACACACACACACACACACAATGTAGTCAGGCAGGGGCAACCGGGACTAAGTCCAGACTGGTGGTTTCTCTCTTCAGCTATAAATACCCCTCTGCTTAAAACAAGATTACACACACGCACGCACGCACGCGCGCACGCGCGCACGTGCACACACACTCACTCACACACACACACACACACACACACACACACACACACACACACAAAAGCCCTGATACTCATGAACACATGAACAGAGGCTCACAGAAAAACCATTCAGTGACAAACACATCAAGTCTCCAGACTAATACACACACACACACATACACGTACACACGTATATGCACGCACAGACACGCACGCATGCATGCATGCCCGCACGCACACAAGCACACACAAATACTCACAAAGAGATGGCTCGGGCCACAGAGGAGGCTAGCAAAGTGGTCTATGATTATGGGGTGTGTCTTTGTCTCATTTAGTGGTTCCACAAGGAGACAGTCTTCTGCTGTGTCAGACGAACATACACTCAAATGCTCGCACACAAAAACCAATACACTATCAGTTTGTGACAACAAATCCCTCCACTTGAATTAGTTAGATTGTTCTTTAGAGTTGACTGGAAACGTGAACATGGCTTTTTGTTTAATCTTCTGAGATTGCTGTTGCATTGTTGTAGACTAAATTCAGTCTCGTTTCACATCACATATCAAAAATTCGATTAAATTGCTTGTTAGTCAAATTCAGTTAATTTGCGTAGTGCATTTGATCTCAAGACAAAAACAAACAAACAAATACACTGTAAATAATATCACTCAACTCCAGAGGTGCTATATTTCCTCTTTTATTTTGGAAAAATATTGCGCTGTTTTCCAGTAATAAAAATGACAGGTTCTGTACATACAACTTCTCTCTTAAATACAACACAGTCACTGTGGTCTCAAGTGCCTAACACAAACATGCATACTTACATACATACATACATACATACATACATACATACATACATACATACATACATACATACATACATACATACATACATACATACATACATACATACATACATACATACATTATCTGCCAAATAAAAAACAATCCAACTTAAATTATAACAGCTTCAACAAAAACATCACAATAAATCAGAACACAAATACCATAATTAAGTTAAAAGAATACATCTTTCTTTAGATTAACAAATAAAATAAAAACCACTGGTCCAAACCAATGGCAGGCAGGGTGATGGTGTCCTTCAATTGGCTAATAGTGGAAGACATGGGCATGAAGGGAGCGGGAGTGGGCAGTGCATACATTGAGACCATACACAGGCATCAACTCCTCTGTACACACACACACACACTCAGAAATACTCATACACACACACCTCCATAGTGCAATGAGGTCATGGCAGTAAAAATGCCTCCTTTATAGCTTGACATGGAAACAACATCAGAGGTCAGAATAATTTTGCACTGAGCAGCTTTTAAGACATTTTTGTCGAGAAAAGGGACAAAAGGAAGTTGAAGGAATTGAACTGAAGTCTGTACTTGGATAAAAAAAAAAAATCTACAATGATTGATGATAAAACTTCCCTTACATTTTGTCTGATTAGTTTCATTGACTTTCCCTTTGTTCTGTAATGTAGAAAGTTTCCTAAGCTGTCCTGCCCAAAGCATTGCCCTGTGTATCACAACCTTCAGGGGTCAGGGGCCAGTATGGCCCAACAGGATCCATGTTGGATCGATCTGCAGTCACTACTGGAGTCGTCAGTTCTCGATTTTCTGCTGAGAACCAGCTCAGCCAACGTTGCCTCTGTCAGTGCTGCAGAGTTAAAGATGTATAGCTGCCGTCCAATTATTTTCAGTTTGTTTGGAGAAGCTTGAATTGAGATTTGCTTTTTAAAAATATTATTTGCAACTTCATCCACTCTTCTGCAGCACTGCACAGAACATGAACTGTCCAATATCTATGACAGCTTTTACACTGCATTTTATTAACCACAGCACATAACAGTACTACAACAGTACTTCAAAGGTTTTCAGTACTCTCAAGGTACTACAAGGTTCACTCAATCGGTACTCCACGGTACTACAATATCATCTGTCAACATCCAAGTCAATGCTCCACTGTTCATCAGGAGAAAATAGTTCAAAGGAATTGAATCCACCTTGGCAAAATCTGTCAACACCTCAGCTGACAAAGATGAGCTCTTCAAAAATGTTCTTGAGCAATCGTCCTTTGGACTGCATCGGCACTCGTTTAGCACTGTTTCTGGAAAAAAGTTGGGCGCAAATGCCAAGTCTTCTGGTGCTTCGTCCTCAGCACTGAGTCAGCGTTAGACCTACATACGTCTGAGGTCAAACATGTCCAGCATTGCTCTGTGCCAAGTTGGCGCTGGCTCCGTGCAGGCCCAGTGGCACCTTGGCTCAAAGTCCTCCGGTAAATTCCAGGGAACAGCAGCAAACAGTAGGAGTAAAACCTCCTGGAGACAAGCTGAGCTATACTGCTCAAGGCTGGTGGGGACCGCTGTTGACCAGAGGAAGCTGGTCTGATCTAGTCTACATTGGTATCATACCTGCAAGACAGGAAAAGAGTCCGTTTAGTGTGTTATTATCGCATATGTGCATTTGCTTTAAATTTAAACAGACTTTGATCGCCTAACTTCAGTAAAGGCTTAAAAAGAGATTGACATTTTTCCCAAGACAAACAATCTGCAGTGTACATTATGCATTTGGCAGGAAATGTGGCTCACCTCTGTGGCAATGATGCATTCATCTTTCTGGTCTGATATGACGTAGACGGACTGGTATTTGGTGTCAGCGGTACACTGGTACTTGCTCTCACCATTGGGACAGTGGTATTCAAAGTCACTGGTTGACTGGCATTTGATGTCACTGGTTGACTGGTATTTAAGGTCACTGGCTGCGTGATGGTTCAAATCGCTGGATGAATGATATTTAGCTTCGCTGCAGCTTGGTGACTCCTCAACTTGTTTCTTCTCTGATGATTCACTGCAGGTCAAAGGAGAACAAATGAAGATTAACGAATGCTGTGTTGGCAGTTTCTTATAAAAGCATTTAGGATAATATTTATCAGTTTTTTTTCCACAGTTGTTTCTTAATAGCTCAGTAGATAGTTTGACAGCTTTGTACCTGTTTTGTCTCTTTCTGTGTCTTTCAAATGTGTCAGACTCATCCGGCATTTCGCATTTAACCTCTGGCTCATGGTGTTCCTCTTCCTTACACAGTGTCAGCTCTTCTGGCCGCAGCTCATGGACCAGGTTGTACTCCACACTGGGGTAGCGACTTTTAAAGCCATGCTTTTCTGATCCACTGAGTCCATTTAGCCCGCTGATCCCACTCAGGCCACCCAGCGACCCAGCCAGCTCTGAATGGTAATCCGCCTTTTTATTGGTGTTTTTGATTGAAGTTGTCATCATGGCACCCAGTTCCTTGTCGCTGCGGAGGCAATTGTTGGTGGTCGTCAGGTTGTTCATCGTCTCGTGGCTGTCACTATGGACACTGTCGCCATGGTGAAGGTGCCGGTCCTGCAGTTTGACCCGCACATAGACCACAAGCACGGAGCAACCAATCAGGATCACAAGAACGAGGAAGACTCCAGCACAGACAGCTGTCCAGGGGAATCTGCTCTCATCATCGTCATCCGCATCTTCAACATTTTCATCGTCTGGGGAGGAATATCGCCTGTCTGGTCCATCCACCACCGGCTGACCTTTGGGGACTTCCGGCAGAAGGAACTGGCAGTTGTGACCACCATAGCCAGGCACACAGGCGCACACGTAGCGGCTACCACGCTCATGGCAGGTGGCTCCATTGTGGCAGGGGTTGTGAGAACAGCGGGAGATGGGGGAGCTGCAGTTTTTGCCAGTGTAACCTGCACAAGAGGTAGAATGTAAGACTTTCGAAATATATTTCTAATGAAACCGCACAAAGACGATCCCAGAAGAAGTGCTGTCATACCTGGAGGGCAGGTGCAGGTGTAGCCACTCACTCCCTCTTGGCAGGTTCCACCGTTCTGACACGGGAAAGACAAACAGTATCCAGATATGCTGCTGCTGTCTTCACAGTTCGGACCAGAAAATCCCTCAGAGCACTGACAGAGGTAAGAGTTCACCAGATCGACACATTCTGCTCCTGCAGAGAGAAAAGGAGGAAGAAAGAGGTTCAGTGCCGAGATTTAGAACTCTAGATTTAGGTTTAGTCATGGGGGAGTTTGACGAAAAAACACACCATTCAAACAAGGGTTGGAGGAGCAGTGGTCAATTTTTTTCTCGCAGTTGAAACCAGCATATCCCATTGGGCACTGACAGAAATATCCCCCTTCGGGGTTGTCAACACATCGGCCGTCATTGAAACAAGGCCCATCTGCACAGGTACTGGCACTCAGCTCGCAGTTGTTGCCATAGAAACCAGGTGGACAGGTACACTTATAGCTGTTGTCGTGGTCCTATATTGAAGACAAAATAAACAGCGATTATTCACAGGCTTGTTTGCAAGAACATACTTTTATTTATTCATGCACAGTCTTATTTATGCACTCTCTCACTCTTCATCTCTTGATACTCACAGTGCAGCTGCCTCCATTGCGACAAGGGTTTCCAGAGCATTCATTGACCTGGATCTCACAGCTTGCCCCCGTGTATCCTGGCAGACAAGAACATGTGTAGCTGCCCTGGCCGGTGTTGGTACAGGTGGCTCCATTGAGACAAGGTTTGTGGTGTGTACAGTAGTTGAGATCTAGAAACATCAACAATGAAATATAATTATTAACAATATCGTAACGCACTTTAAATGTGACTACGAGGAAGAAAGAGGACTGATTAAGTTCCAGGGCCTTGCAACACAGGAGTAACAATCAGTACACTCACCCTGGTTGCAGAAGAGCCCACCCCATCCCTCCTGGCAGTTGCACTGCCAGGGTTGTTGGCAGGTGCCATGGAGGCAGCCTGGGTAACGGATACAGTCATCACAGTAACGCCCACTGAATCCTACACGACACCTGGGAAACACAACATTAATTAAATGCTGTTCATGACAAAGCCCATGAAAATGTTTAATGTTTAGTTGTAAAATATTGTTGCCTTAATTTATGTGTGGAAAAAAATGAACCTATCTCGGTAAGATCCTAGACATCAATAAATCATTTCCATTGTTTTGCAACTTACTTGCACTCTCCTGGTTTATCACAGAAGCCATGTTCTTCATCACAGCCAGGAAGACAGATTGCTGCAGAAAGGGAAAAAAAATGACATGTGAATCATGGGAAAGCCAGATTTGGAAACATGTGTTGGCCTCCATTAGTCTACCATTCACACGGGGACTTTTTAGACTCCTGCCAGCATTTTTAGTTGGCGCCTTCGGCCTTATTATCTGTTTGTCTGTCTGGGAACCTCCCTGTCATTTTGTGCACCTGACCACCTGTGTCTCTGTCATCAGTCTCTTTCATTCTTTGTCTCCATTTGTTGTCAGTGATAAGAGCCCAATAAAACACACAGTTGCACTTAAACACAGCCACTCTGGGGTTAGCGTGTGGTTCTTGAAGCCACTCTGGGTCAAACTTAGCTGCCAAAGTGGTCAAAACCTGGGGGCGATCGGGGTCATCGGGTCATTCCTGATAAATTCCACAGGCCGCAGTGTATTAGTGTCTACAGCGCCGCACATGTTACTGGACTGTTTACCTTCAAGTCTTAGCAGCTACAACAGTTTTGGTCACCAAAGGGGAAACCAGCCAACAAGCCCTCTCCATTAACATGGTTGCTCTCAACACAAAAGCGTCCCACACAAAGCCTCCTTTCTCCCCTTGACTGTGGGTCTGAAGTCCCTTTTCTCACCCTTGGCCCCTCTCCCTCCTCCTCCCTCTGATCCACCTCTTCCCCCCTTTCTCCTCCCTCGTTCCGTCCCCTCTCTGCTCCTCTTCTCCTCTTCCTCTCCTCTTCGGCATTCTCCATTCCTCCCTTTCCCCTTCTCCGATCCTCCCATCTCTCCTCATGCCCCCCCTCCTCTCCCCAGGGCCAGCTGGTCTGTGTGGAGCTAACCACCAGACAGCTGCTCCATTGTCTCCTCTCACCGAGCAGCTGCCCCCTCCACAACAATACACAACCCCGCTTGGCCAATCACCAGCCCGAGCCGCAACAATACAGGACCCCCACTTGGCCAGTCGGGGAGGAGGTTTGGGGCGAGGAGGCCCCAGTGGTCTAATGGAAGGCACGCGGCGTGTGAATTACTGAGGAGCCACTGCGGCTGATTAGAATGGAGGCCTCTGGTGCTATGGGATAACTAACTGACGCCTGTTGCACACGGGCCCCGCATTAGGAGGTGGAAAAAGTCCCTAAACAATAGAGATAACCAAGTGACTGTTGGGGAAATTAACTTTGAATAGTAGAAACTTCAAACTCTCACATTTATGCCTCATCATTGTTAGTTCATGGATTGTCAGTTTTGACAGAATTAATGATATTCCAAGGTGGTGGTTTTTCCACTCTTAGCCCAAACTAAAATGAAGCATGCATTATCATTGCTAGTATTTCTAGGAAGTGTGTTGGGGTCACAAACTCAGTGTAAACGAAGTAATGCAATGTAAACATCTGCCTCTATTACTCATATCTTTGTATTGCTTTGGCTTATCACTCTCATGTGCAGCTGTCAGGGAGTTTAAATATTAACTACAACAACACTACAAAGGTGAGACTCTTGTGTTTGCCCATTCTCCTGTCCCTCATTCATGGAACCTTCTGACATTGCGCCACATATCGACGGATTAGTGAGCAAAAACCCTCAAAGACTTACGTTCAGTGCAGTACTGTCCCTTCCAGCCAGAGTTGCATATGATCTCTCCACGCTCGCCACAGGTAAAGTGTCCGAAGGCATCATCTCGGGGCCGGCAGAAGACAGAGCAGCCCTCTCCATAGTAGTGCTCATCACACAGGAAGCGATAGGAGTAACGCAACTCCGTCCTGCCAGCTGTCTGCATGTCTTTGGACCATTCTTCTCCCACAGTCAGGTGACGCTGAGTGGTGATTCTACTGATCAGACGCTCTGGGTTGTCTGGAAAAATCAACAATGCAGTTCCTTATTAGCCATTTTTGATGTTAGCCATGTTTTGCTCTGTTGGTAAAACAGCTGAACGTCGTCAGATTTAAAAAAAAAAAAAATCATTCAACTACTTAGTCCTCTTTAAAAAGAAAACAAAAGTGCCGTTGGGTAATAATATGCAGCACATTTGACTTTTTTGTCTTAAATATGCAAGCAAGGCCATTTTACTGTTGCTTATTGCTCTTTGAATTAAACAACAAATATGCTTTGAATTGTGGGTTCTATTTAGGAATACTGCCAATAGTTTACATCTAGTGACCACCAGATTTCAATTATCTCCATTATACACTCCTGTAGTGTGGTCAGTCATCATTAGTGCTGTGATAAGAGCAGGACGTAAAAACTATGGGTGGTCTTTGTCCCATGTTTTGTTGAGACATCTTTTTTTATTTTGTTGTTTTTATACTCATGTAGCATGAAGAGCATGTTGTCATTCATCATCAGAAGTCTCATATCTACACGTTAGCAAGCCCCCCAAAGAACTGCAAAGTGCTTGGCTTAACACGTGAAACGAAATATCTGCTACTGAGACAAAACAAGGTCACCATTAGCCTCTGGGCCTGCCCTTCAGTTACACTGCTGTCTTTCTGCTTCTCTGCCACCCACCTGTTGCCAGGTCATCCAGGGAGTCAGTGTGCAGGGCTTCGATGATCAGTGAAAACGTCCCCTGAGGAGAGACAGAGAGAGTCAACAGCTGCTGGGCCTGGATGTTTCCCTCCCTCTGCAGAGCAGCAGCAGAGGGCCATTAGGAGGCCTCCCAATAAACTTCACAGCCTAATTCCCGTCTTGATTAGGGGCCTAATAAGGGCTACTACCTGCTCCCTTTTCATAGCCCTGCTACTATCACACTCTGACACCGCCGTAAAAAACAAACGAGGCGGAATTTCACGCTGCGCTGCCAATGATGTGCCAACTCAGAGGATGTTAAATTTCCCACCACGCCAGGTCGGAGGAGAGAGGCGTTTGGTGAAAACACTTACACCCCCCCCCCACCCCCCCGCCCCACTATCAGCCCACCCCACGCCTCCCCCCATCCCTCCCAGCAAACACTCATACACACCCTCCTCCCCTCCCTGTTCCTAAGAGCGCAGAAACACACTACAATAGCCCCTCTCACACACTGCTGACAAAGACCCTCACAAGTTTGGGAGCATCTGCTGCGTTTTGCATTCTTCAAAGACAATCTGCCCCGCTGAAATCAAACTGAAAATAACTGCACAGCAGAGGATGAAACCCGTAAGACACATATGTCACACCAACAAAATGGGATACCTCTTAATATTTACGGGATAAATTTATTTATTTATTTATTTTATAATTTGTTTATTTTAGCAGGACACCAGCTATGTATTCCGGTGAAAATGTCTTTTTTTTTTTTTAGAAAAAAAAAAAGATCAACTAACACGAGTACCGATTTAAAATACAGTGGCGATGAGATGCCATGCATATATGAAACATCCGTTATATGGTGCCCACGGGGACTCACCGGCCATGTGAATCCGAAGTTGAAGCGGACTGGGTTGGTGAAGCTGTCCGCGTTGGTCTCCGGCACCTGGAAGGAGTTGGAGCCCAGGACGGGAGTCACAGCTCCGCCGTAGGTGCAGGGAGGCTCGGGGGAGACGCTGGCCTGGTAGTGCTTCAGACAGATCCGAAAGAAAGTCTTGCATTCACACTGCTGGTGGCCCAGCGGATGCGCCGAGCCCCCGGGACAGCAGTTGGAGTTCCCCGTTACACCTTTTTTATTGAGAAACTCCTGCAGCTTCAGCTCGAATACTCCAGAGCTTAGAACCTGTGGAGGTAACCAGCCCCGCACGTGAGAGACAGGCAACGTCAGCATTGTTTTTTTTTTGAAAATGTGAGGAAGAAAAAAAATGTATATGGATGCGCAAAAATATTCTATAGTTCCGTATTAAAGCGCGCCGAGTGCGCGCGTTTAACATCCACCACAATAATTCGACTTACCTGGCAGGTGAGTAGGGAGAGAGTGACAACCAGGGGCAGACACAGGCGGCCCATTGTGTTGACAACCCTTCAAAAAGCAGTGAGAGCTCCACAGGTCCGTGTGGCCCGGCTCAAACAATCATGGGGAAGAGTTGTATAAGCTTCCCGTTACACCACAGTCAAGGTGACGCGCGGGAGAGACGAGCTGAGGGGGGGGAAACTTTTTCCTCGATGGACGCGTCTGATCTGCGCCTCTTATCTTCCCATCCGAGGCGCTGCGCAGGGGTGAAGAAAGTTTTACAGTGTCAAGTAATCCGCAACGGACGAGTCCCCCTCCCCTGTGAAGAAGCGTGAGCGAAATCCCCGAAGGAGAATCAAGTTAATTCCAATCAACTGGTGAGTCGGCGCGAAGGCAGGCGGGCGGGAGAAAGAGGCAGCTGGTGAAATTTTTTTTTTTCCACTTGATTGATAATGATGCTGATGCTAAACACAGAAAACAAGTCTCTCTCTCTCTCTGTCTGTCTCTCTCTCTCACTCCGTCTGTCTCTCTGTTCCTCTCTCAGTTTAACGTATGTGCGTTTGTCTGATGGGTCTCCTGCCCTGCACAGGGTTTTATACCGGGCCAGCAGGCGAAGGGTAATAAGATGCAAATGAGCCCCTCTACTCCTCTTCTTCCCCTCCCTCCACCACCACAAGTCCGCCCCGGGGCAATCACAAAGACAGGGGGGGTGCAGGGGGGGGCACAACTCTTCTAAGCCCGTCCTCCCCCACCCCCTCTCACCCACCCTCCTCTCTTTCTCTCAAAGGGACAAACCAAATGGCTAGTGAGCTGTTAAATGTGCAACAACCCCTCGCTTCCCCTGATGCCTCCCTCCTCCGCCGCGCAACACACGCGGGGCCCATTTACATTCCAACAAATTCTTTAACCTCTGCACGAAATCCTCCACATCGCAACATCAAGTGATTTATAAGCATCAGCCAGCCCGCGATGGGTTCTCTTATATTTGAGGGGTTATGGCGAAGCCTGCTTCCTGGGGCCGGTCGCCACAACTGCAGAACACAGCGACCATCTGCTCCGCCGCATTCCTATGGTGTTACCCCTGCCGCGGCTTTCACATGTTCACACCCCGCAAAAACAAGTCGATTTGTTCTAAAGGAGCTTATCTTTATTTCTGGGGAGCTGCGTCCGCCATCAGTGGCGCTCATCACCATCACCATCATCATCATCATCATCATCATCAATAGTGGCACTTCTATCAGATCTCTTATTCATCATTTCATGCAGTTTCCATCAGAGGTGACTGTCATTTATTTAGGACTCCGTCCGTGTGTTAAAGGCGGTGGCCGATTCCATCCACTAACTTTTCACTTTTGTAGCTTGAACAGCCGTAAGTGGACGTAACGCAACTTTGCGCGCTTCTGCAGGTAAGCTGCTCCGCCAAGACGCATCACGCAAGGCTACAGGCCAACACTCCTCCGCCGCGCCCACTGCCTGCCCGTGGATTTCCCCTCATTCGCTCTTTGGTAGAGGCAATAAAAGAGACTTGGTGGTGTGTCACTCGCGTGGCTGTCATTAAGGGACTTTGTGGGGGGAGAGGGCGAGTGGAGGTGGGGGCATAGAGGGAGTAAAGTTTTTTTTTTTCTTTGTGCTTTCAGCTGTATGGTAATTAGGCCAGCAGCACCTGCTCTCCCACAATAATACAACACCAGAGAAACACACACACACACACACACACACACACACACACACACACACACACACACACAGATGGAGAGAGAGAGAGAGAGGCTGGTTACATAAACAGTAATCTTGCTATGTACTTTGATGATAGAATATCACAATTCCTGCATGAAATTAGCCTCCACGAGATAAGGCACAGACCTCGTGGCTCCACCACGTCCACAGAGAATCGTGGGGAAAGACTTCTCACGTGTTGGCAGGATATTATGACGGTATTGTGAAACAACTTAAGAATGGATATGTCTGTGCCAAACTTCGCTTCACCATATCATGTCTACTACTATATTTTTTTTAAACGGTTTGCTGTGGTAAGCAAAAATATGTTAATCCCATCATCCGCATGAGCGTTATATGTGTGCAACGTGGTACTGTTAACGTGTAAATTACATGGCAGGATTGATAAACACACGCGCGCGCACACACACACACACACACACACACACACACACACACACACACACACACACACACACACACACACACACAAAAAAAAAAAAAAAAAAAAAAAAACAAAAAAAAAAAAAAAACAGAGAGAGAGAGAGAGAGGG
>CAAKHG010010328.1:6155-19851 GCA_901007715.1 Dactylopterus volitans | reverse complement strand
GGGGGGGGGGGGGGGGGGGATAACGGTGTGGGGGTGTCTCTTCTCATGGCCAAGTAGTGTGACAGGAGAGGGAGGAGGGGGAGGAGATGAAGCAATAACACTGAAGAAAAGGGTGAAAAATTCCTCACCAGTGTATTTAAAGCCGGATGTGAGTCAACTCACCTGGCATCTATTCTTGTTTTAGACCAAAGGGCAAAGTTCATGGCTCTTTGGTTTTGAGCAGCCAGGCTCAAAAGCTCATTTAGCTTCATACGGGACAATAGTGAGCATCAAACACCTCACCATAAGAGTTGAAAGGGGAAGCTCTTTACTCCCAAAAATGGCCTTTCATTCAACAGGCATCTACTGCCTCTCTTCATCTGTCCCAATGGAGTATCAGCAATCATCTGTGCCGGATACTGTACTTTAACTATTATTTATGAAAAATCATCTGATTTGGGAGTTCAGAGGAAGACCTGCAACTAATCCTAATTCAAATTCATTTCCCCTCTGGTTTGACCTTGACTCTTTGCAGTCTGAGCGTCAGCATCTAACAGAGGGCTCTTAAGCTTGTCTGGAGCTCATCTCTGACCTGCTATAAGTTATTGTGAGTAAGAAAAAACCCCCCACTATCAACTACTTGACTCACAAGCAGTTAATGAGGGATAACCCTGACAAGGACCCTAATGAAGTTCTATAAATGATTTTCTCTTTTATTCGGCATCAGAGTTAATGTTGTGTACAAATATTATTGCTTTTGCCTTTTTCAATCTAAGATGTAACCAAGAAATAAAGAGTATATATGACACAAAACTGAATATTTATGTCACACACGAGATGCCAACAAAGTATGAGAGCAAGGTAATTAGAATAAAACTGCAACTTACAAAATAAACTTCTCTATTTAGCAGGTGGAAATGCAGGTAGTTGGTTGTTGGATTATTTTTCCGAAAGAGTGTCAAGGATTATGAGCTGAGTGAAGTGTTGTTATTTTGTAGTATATTTAAGTCCAAATAATTTTCAAGATGTTAAAATGTAATTGCACTTACTCTTTTATGGGTCTGGATCCTTTGGCTTCACATGCACCATCAGATCACTCTCAGATGCATCTCTAGGTCTGTTGCATTCCTGTGAGGATCCTCAATTTTTTGTCCGGGATGGCCTGGTTAGGGCCCACAGTGTGGTGTGATGGGGTGTGTGTGTGTGTGTGTGTGTGTGTGTGTGTGTGTGTGTGTGTGTGAGAGTGTGTGTGTGTGTGTGTGTGTGTGTGTATCCTCAGGGCAGTGTTTGTCATGTCAGAGAATCTTGTTATAACCTCCATGTTACTCAGTGCTGTGATAAGTCATCGTTATAGCTGGCCAACCTGGCAACCCAGTGATAAGGGAGCCATGTTCAATCACTATGCCAGCTAATATTTCAAATTTCATATTGTTTGCCCGCGGTCGCAGTTCCATCCCTTCAGCCAACCTGCACAAACTAACACAGACACACCGAACACACAGACATGCATGCGCACACACACACGCTGACACGCACACACACACACGCACGCACGCACACACGCACGCACGCACGCACGCACGCATATACACAAACTCTATTTCTGTCTGTTTCTGGTATTCCCTCCCTTTGTCTGTCTTTCAGTCTCTATTTTTTTTTTTCAAAAGGGAGTGCAAGGATGAGTGGTGTCTGTAACCCTGTTAGAGAAGGAGGAGGTAATGTTAACACACTGTCATGCCAGCTGGACATAATGTCCTTTACTAAGGAGGAGGAGGAGAGATTATTCACAAGAATTAAAAAAACGCTGGTTAAGCTTAATTTTTCTAAATGTAAACATAAGCCTAGCACTAACACTTATCTAATTTTTGCTGCCTGCATGCAGCTTTTTGAACCGATAACAGACACACTTTCCTTTACCATCATGACATTAATGTTACAAAATATAACACCTGGATTTTTAATTACTAATATTTTTGGTCTGAAAAAAAAATCAAACATTTTTCATCTTCACAGTATGTACAACTACAATATGTTATAAAATTATGCATGATGTCTATGCTATTATGGAAAAGGTGGCAGTATACAACAGTCATGAAATAAAGAGTTTACATATCAAAAGAAAATTCTACAAGGCCCCTAAAATGCTCACTCGAACAGACAAAGTGAAGCGGTCTGCTTCTCTGAACTTAATCTGTAAGGATGAACATGCTCACATGCTTGTATGTAAACACTCTTACAAACAGGCCTTCATCGTTTTAGTGGTTTTGAGGCTCCTCTTCAAGCAGAAGAAAGAGAAGCCTGAGCTTCAGGTGGGGTCTGACCACATCCGGAGGGAGGGCAAGGGGGGCCTGGAGCACCATCACATCAGTGTCCTCTAAACTTCTTGTGAGCTCTTTCTCTCTCTATTACTCATAAGAAAAAAAAAAAAAG
This sequence comes from Dactylopterus volitans, assembly GCA_901007715.1. Classification (NCBI taxonomy): domain Eukaryota; kingdom Metazoa; phylum Chordata; class Actinopteri; order Syngnathiformes; family Dactylopteridae; genus Dactylopterus; species Dactylopterus volitans. Next base: position 17,442 of record CAAKHG010010328.1, on the reverse strand, counting down.
CTGATGGGTTCGTCTTGGGAAGGCAATGGCTCCTGCGGCTGTGTTTATACAGCTTTAAGAGAAGGCAGTTTAGCAGGTGCATGGTGCTGTAAGTACAACCGCAATCCACCGCTAAGAGGATTAAAAGCTAGGATGATATCTTTCTAGTAAATAACGTTTCTCTGGAAAGAAAATACAGCAATAATGGAGCTCTTCTCATTCCCCTAGCTTCATCCTCTTTGCATTGGAAGACAAAAAGTAAGCGAGAGGGAGGGAGAGAATGAGTTTATAGGAGCTGAGGAGGAAAAAAAAAAAAACAGGTGTTAAGCCTCTCCAAACTGGCCTGTGTAATGGGGTTCTGTTTGGAGGGTGTGGAGCCAGCGGATAAACAGCATGCTGGTCGATATATTTGCCTCCTTCTACTCTATAATCCCAACAGCGTTACCAAAAGAGTATGCATCATAAGCATCAGAAGCGTCTCAAACACATACTAACTTCTCACATAGAGCTCCATTCATGGACAAGCTAAGCTCCTGTGCTATATCGCTTTCAAAACTGGCAGGCATAGGATACTCATAGCTAAGTAAATGGAGATGAATCATTGAGGGCTGAATTTCCATCAACTGAATGGGCCCAAGAACCACAGGAGCTTCCCTATCCTGGCAAGAGATGCCAATCCCAGAAAACGCCAGTATTTATCCCTATTGCACGAGTTGTGTCTCAGCAGCCCAGCCACAGGAAAGTGATATCAGACTTTGTGGTCCAAACAGAGGTTATCAGTCTCTTGTAGTAACTCAGAACACAACAGCAGAACATATCTCAGCTTGTGATCCCGCTTGTCTGTTTTGGCTTTTTCTCAATTGGGGCATCTGTATTTGACTGCTCTACCTGGGGGTCCCGCTCTCCCTGCCCACTCATGAAGAGAGGAGTGCTGAATGTTTACACCTGCGAGGCCCCACTCAAAGCCTTGGGGGCGGAGTTAGTGACCAGCCTCCCAGCTCCCTGCTCCTCCCACTCTTAAAGGAAACAATTGGCCTGTTAAGACGGCATCAATAGCTCTCCCAGCTGGAAGTATATGTGTGTGCATGTGCACAACCACTGTTGTGATGAGCACTGCTCAAAACACACTCCAAGACCCAAGTGGATGGGTGGGGCAGTGGACACTTTTCCACCTCATATCACACAATGCAGCCAATTCTGTTGCCCGCTGAAGTGGAGAGAGAAGGAGGGTAAAGTCCTGGCCTTGAGTGGGTATAAACCCCTAGATCAGTGACCTGGTGGGACAATGGGGCCTCTCACACGCAGACCCCTTCACTAACCCTCCAACACGGCTAAGTTAATCCCCTGAGCAGACAGTCTTGCCATTAATACTGAAGCACTGAGTTAGCCTAATTAGGTTCAAAGAAAAAGGCATGTCTCAAGTAGCAGCAAACCAGTTGCGACACAACAGTTAAAAACACCATGTTAGTTCTGTGATTTGTAATTGCAAAGTTATCCTGTGGAGTAAGTTCATCGTGGGAAACAACGTTTAAATAGAGCCACCGCGGTGGTGTAAATGCACACTGATGTAGATGAAGATTGTCTACAATTTAGTCACAGGTTAGTGGTAAGCTAGTATTTTTGGCAAATATACAGGGCTATTATTTTAAATGGGCCCAAATCAGAAATCAACCAAATAATTTATTATCAATTAAGATTACAAAAAGAAATCTCAGGTGAAAATATTTTTTACAATCTTCTCATACATCTTATTTTTCTCCTGCTATGGAGAGGAGATTTTAGTTCGGATACCTGTCGACTCATACATAAAAAAACCCCAAAAAAACACATGAGCGCTTGGGACAATATTTTCCTACAGCCATGTAAAAGAAATTTAGCTACAGTGCTTTATCAAGGATAACAAAACAGTTTCTGTATCAAAAAAAAAAAAAAAAAAAAAAAAAGAAAATAGGGGGAAAACATTACAGTTAGAGAAGCAATAATCTTATCAAATCCATGGAGGGCCATTACACAGCATCAGAACCTCTGCCAGCAGGGACACAGTTTGCACCAAGATATCAAAACTCTTCTTTCGCCAAAGGGAAATATTCAAAGCAGTGATAATGGGCTTTTTCAGTTTTAAAGAAGCCTAACATTACAGCAGAAATGTCCCTAAATCCAAGTGTGGTCTGAAGTTACTCTAATGAATGAAAAGAAATGAGTTAGTGGATAAAATATGACTGGCTGTATGCTAGCATAATTTCACATTCTTGAAGTGTTTCTCAAATCAACAACCACTTAAGACTGTCATTTTAATAGTAGAGAAAGGTGGAGAGGAAGGGAAACAATTAATATGGGATGCTGCTACACTAACTGGGAATAACTTTTTTTCTTTGTGGTCTAAACATACAGGTTTGGGATGGTACAAAGCAGAAGTCTGGTTCTTCTCTGGAAGATTTCACATTTCAACTTGCACTGTTTCAATAAACATTTCTAACTTTAAAGATGCCTGACCTTATTCAATATAGCACATATGAATGTCTGATCCGGTGAGTTAAAAAAAAAAGGACCGAATTGTTTTTGACCGACTGAGGTAATTTGTAGTTCACATCTGACTGGACAACGTTTATATCGAAACATCAATGTCCATTCAAAGGTCATCGGAAGGTGTAAAACTCTGCCCATCCTTGTTAACATTTATCAATTCTCCTACCCCATGGAGGTTAGTACTTATTTCAGATTAGCCTTGTGAAATGTCACAACAAAGCGCACCCCTTTCTTCCCCTCTACTGCACCCTCTGTGCCCTGCTCCCTCCATCGCCTTTACCTTCCAGACTGACACCGTGCAGCTCTTTTATCCCAAAGGTTTCAAAGGTTCTCTTCACCCTGAATACAAAACACTATTGCCTCCTGAACTTTTGATGGTGGCTGAAAAGCAAAAGAAAGTCAGAAACACATCTCTATAAAGACATCACAGGCAGGGTTCAGGTGTAGTTCACCTGAACTCCATCCATATTCAAAGGGCTTGCTTCTTCTCTCTCCCCCCTCCCCCTAACTCTTCGTGTATATCTCTTGCTATGGAGGAGAGAAAGCCCCATTCAAAGGAAGCACTCAAAACCATGGAAAACCTCTTCAAGGTCCTAGCTGCCAGGGAGATGGGTTCTAACGGGGCTAAAACTGCACAAGTTACCCAAAGGTCTGAAGTGTGGAGCCCCGGTGAAATCAAATGAATCAAAACCATGCCTCCTTTCATTCTTAACTTACCAAACAGATTGTGAGATATGGATTGCCTCAATGGATGGGTTCCTTCTATTTGTCAGTGCTCATGAGGCTGAGAGGCAAAGGTTACGAATAAAAAGATAGAGTTCAAGCGTCTTAGGATAAGCCATTGATTACAGTTTCCCTCATACTTTAATCAGCCTGAGCTGAGACTCTAGCACTGCCAGAGGAGGACACCCCATTGTCCTGGAGATAGAAAACACAGAGTTTAGGGGGTCCATATGCCACGCTAATTGTTTATTGACTATTCACAGCAAGGAGAAGGATAATTAGGGTCATTAACTAGTGTAACTAAGCAGACACAAGTTGTCAATTCCAGATCCCACCAGGCTCGTTTACCCCATTGTAACAAGCCGTGTAGGATAACCGGTGCTTTTCCATGGGAAAACAGCTGGAGAAAGCATGGAAATACTTCATCTCTGTTTTCATTATTCCACTGCCTCCTCTGTTCTTCCTCCTCCTCTTCATACCGCTTTTGTTTATTTTTGCTCCTACAGAGTAGGTCATATACTACATCTCCGCTCATTATGGATTTTTTTTTTACTTCCTTTCCCCCCCATGTTATCCTTTGAATGTTGACATGAAGACAAACACACTCATGCGCACACACAAAATTAAGTTCCATGTGAAGTGTGAGGGAGATGATACTTAAGACGCGCTCTGATGGGAAATTGCTCCAAAAGGTTAAATAATACAACCCGGGTGTTAAAGGTTTTCTGAGATTTACCGACTCCTCAAGGGCTGCTGTAACAGATCAATGCAATAAAACAGATGCACATTAAAGTTTTAATGTTGTTCCTTGCCCCGTCTCGCTCTAACTTCAACTCTCTCAGCAGTGTAACAGTATGCAAATGCTCTGCCCCAGAGGTTCTTATGAATTTGGAGGAAAGAGCACCACATCAGCCTTGGATAAACATTCTCTCTGCTTAGTCTATGTCATCTCTTGGAATCCCGCGACAGGCTGCTCTGATGCCTTGATAACCCCGGTCAAGGCAGTCCCAAAATATCTCAAGAGCAACTTGGTGGAGTGTTGCGTTTTAACAGTGCAGTTGTACTTCACTCACTTGTGTCTACCTAGATCATTATTTTTTGTGATTTTAAATTGGAAATTAAGGCATGTAAGACTTCATGAAATAGGTTTTTTGGTGTTGCTGTTGTTCTCACTTAAGAAATCTGTTCCAACTTTCACTTTAGCCCACTAATAAATCTGACAATTCTAATTAATCTAGTAAAGTGAGATTTTTTTTTGTAAATTGTCTGTCACTCCATTTTGGAGAAGCTTGATGAGGGATGCTGAAAATCAAACACATCATCAACAAGGAGAGACGTTTTCTAGGTTCATCACTTTTTCACCCCTCCTCTCAAATACTGAAACAAGAACTTCCACTTCAAAGATCATCAAGGGAAATAGTCCTACAGGCATAGATTTTAATAAAACACAGTATGTTTGGATTTTCACCATAGGAATTCGTATTAAGCAGGTGTCGAAGAGGTGTTGAAAGGGTCCGAGGGAGACAGGCCATGGCGAGGACGCCGTGGGGTCCTGAGGCTCTGAAGCATATGAGCAAAAACCATCACTCGCTCCCAGATGTTATCGGGTCACTACAGCAGCTATGCCTGGACTCCCCAGGGATGCACAAACGCACAGCTGGGGAATACATTAGGGCACAGAATTCGAGCCCCAACCAGAGGGAATAAGCTGGAGGGGATTTTCTCCTGTATGTCAAGTGTATGCCTGTGCGACTACAGCTGCCATTGGGCTTCATCAAAACTGTTGGTCAGATGGTCCAAAAGCTTCAGGAACATCCTCAGCCCACACCTTTATGACAACAGGGTAGCTGGAGCTGTTTCAGGCAGTTTCTGTAACTCGGCCAGCTGTGTGCAGGTGAGAAAGAAGTCAGGGTTTGAACTTCACCATTCAACATCTATTTCTGTCACTTTTCATGTGAACGACTGAGTGCAACACTTTGATTGTCTTCCAGGAGAGGCTGTGTGAGATGGTACGCCCTTATCCTCATACATGAACGATATCGTGGCTTCCACCTCCCTATGAAATAGCTATAAACACCTTTGACGCATCGTACAATCTTTTCCTCAAACATATACCCGACCATTATTATGTAGGTGAGTCGGTGAACAGTGTTGGTTTTGTGCATGTACATGTGCTTGTGCACGTATTCATTTGTGAGTTCATCTCTGTGCTGTGTAAATGGTCGGCTTGCTTTATTCTTTCCTGTAAAACATTACAGAGGGAGACGAAAGGCAGTCCTGCAAGTGCAGATAAAGAGACAAAAAATAAAGGAACGAGTTTTCCTCGACTTGGAAAAGTCTTCTAACCGGAAAAAAAAGAAGAAAAAAAAACAACAGCCACTCTCTGTAACCCCCATACCTTCCTCCAGGAGCAGTGAAGCTTTTGAATTTGCATAACAGCAAAGGGCAATCAATGGAAGAGGGGCCCTTTGTGAGGGATTGTCAATGGCAGGGGCTGCAAGCCTGGAGCCCCCGTGTCAAAAGTGCTTATTTGGGGTGCCACTCGGACATGACAGGGCCTCAAGGACAGGGGCAAAGGGTTAAACTGCTAACAACATTAAATGTCATCCCGGTCCTGCTTCACTATGAAAGACATGCAAAGAGGCTTACATCAGCACTGTCGCCAAAATTAGGTGATACATTGCACTTCCTTCTTGTATTTCCCTGGCTTGTATTTCTTTTTACACACTTGTGCATTTGAATTCCAAAAGGTCTAATGTAGCTATAGAGGAAATATGCTGCTTTATGCTGTTTTGGTCATGACACATTATCAAAGTGGCTTGTGTTAAATTGAAAACAGGCATAGTTATGCAGCTTAACCCAGACGTGTGTGTGTGTGTGTGTGTGTGTGTGTGTGGCAGATGACAAAATGTTGATGTTTACTAACAGTGTGTCTCCCTCCTGTGTTTCTTCCCTTTCCTAATTCTTAAATAATGCCACTCATTTAAAGTTGGATTTTTTTTCATCCATTATGGATCAATACCATATTTGATTTTGTTTGTTCTGTGCCAAGTGTCAATGTGCACAAGTCAAAGGGAAGCAGCCCTTTGTTTCATCCTGTTAATAAACACCAACACATTGAATATTTCATCTTCTCTACCACAGGCCCTCAGAGACGTCACTGTGTTTAACACCCGGTGTCTCAAACTCCTCACACTTTCTCTCTCTAGTTTCTGTTTCTCCGTCTTTTGGGTTTGTTTGCAACTCAGATGTCTGTGCAGGACTGTGTTCTGTAACTTATTTAACAAGGGTTCATTCTCTTGAAAGCAGTTCTACCCGCAGGACCGACCAAGGCTTTGACTCGACTTTGTGTACGTCTATTAATAAATTAACTATTCTGTCACAATCTGAAGGAAAGATTCAATTATTCACAAATTGCAATGCATAATTCCATCAACCATGTTTTAAGCAGGGCTATGAATAATTTTTGCCATTTTACTTTGGATAATTAAAGCAGTAAATCTCTTTGTAAGGCACACAACTGCCTTAACTGACTATGGTTCATGTTACAATGACAAAGAAAACAATATACATTTTCTGTTATGGTGCGGCCAGCATTAATCAACAGCTCAAGGTATGAATATGCATGCAGCGGTTTAGTTAACATCTCTTATCGGAAAATAAATCACTCATTTATTGGCAATCTTTCAGCTGTGGAGGATGGGAGTGAGCGGGCGAGAGTAAGGGGGTGAGGCAAAGAAAAAGAAACATATTGAAAAAGTAAGGATTGAAGAGAGACGTTGGAAGGGGGCGGGTGTGACGGAGTAAAAAAGACAAAGGATGCTGAGTTTGTGTGTGCGCACATGTGTGTATGTGTGCGCACATGTGTGTATGTGTACGCACACACTCACAGCGAGTGTATCCTCTGGCTCTTTTTCACTCGATTTGGGGATACCGCATTAATTTGGGGAAACATGTATCTCTCTCTCTTTCATTCTCACACTCTCTTCATTTGCTCCCTCCAGATGAAGACTCAGTGTGCTCACAGCTCCTCTGCCATATGTCTCAGCTGAGACAAAAGTGCCTCTTAGGGTTTTTTTCCTCACACTGTTTTTCTCCAGTCACACGGTTCGCCCCTGGTCGCTGAGCTAACCCAATTAACAGGAAGCCAATGGCTCCCCCAGGTCAGATAAAGACACCCCCTTCCGTGCACGCGCACACACGCACGCACGCACTCACACGCACGCACGCACGCACGCATGCACGCACGCTTTTCACTGTGCTCTCTGCTGCCCCTGCTGACCTCTCTGAACCTTAAAAAGATAACAGCTGCTCACCATCCACTTACATTGACACCAACAATGACAACAATGGTCTCAGTAGTAGTAAACGACAGGAGAATCCATCTGACTGAGATAGCTTTTATGTTTCAGGTCCTCTTATGTAACAAACACAAATGCTTCAAAATACAATATATAATTCAAAATAGCTCTCACAATATTGCATTCCGCTTGAAGATTTTCTTTCAAGGGCCCATACAAATCTTTGCCAAAGGCCTACGAAGAAAAAAACAAGCCGCCACGTATGTATGACGTATGTAAACATTTGTTTACATATGTACAGGTATAACCACAGTCCCCTAATGTCCCTGATGTCAAAGAGTCGGGCAACGTGTGACCAAAACATGGTAAAACAACTGACCCTGTGCGAGAGAGAGAGAGACAGAGAGAGAGAGAGAGAGAGAGAGAGAGAGAGAGAGAGAGAGAGAGAGAGCGAGACAGAGGGAGGAACAGATAGAGAAAGGGAGAGTGGGTGGGTGGGGAAAAAGAGAGAGAGAGAGAGAGAGAGCAAGAGGGAGGTAGGGAGTGCACAGAGGCCGAGAAAACAGGATGACTTCTAGAGGCACAAACACATCAATCAACTCGCTGCCCATCCTCCCTCCTCGCCTTCCACCACTCTCCCTCTCTGGCCCTCTATCTCTCTGTCACACACTCACACACATACACGTTCACACACTTCCACCCTGGCTGTCTCAATTAACCCATGGTTAATCTTGGACCTCCCGTAGCAGCTTCTAAAAGGGATCCGGGTAGAACGGGAGATGGTATCTGCCAGGAAGATTACAGTGCGACAGGCAGATCAAAGAGGGCCGAACTTTGGGCCCCAGCGATTAGCGGTAATTAAATAAAGTATGTCTGTTTAAACTTCATTAGCAGCTGGGCGTTTGCTCCACCAGAGTGGGCACAACTCAACCGTCCTTAATTAAAAGATAATCCACAGGATCGCCCCCTAATCTCCTTCCAAAATATGCTCTCTCTTCTCCCCCCACGATGGAGGTTTTCTACTACAGAACAGGCCGGTGGGTGGAGGTGAGTACTGAAGCCGCCAACAGTCTGAGCAGCAGCCAGGCGAGCGGGTTACTGCTCTCTCTCCTCTCCTACCCCCCGACCTGGAGAGGAGTAGAGAGGAAAAAACCTGCCCCCGATAACATCAATTTAGCATGCTATTATCTCCAATGGAGGAAAACTACACTCCGGCAAAGTCTGACATAAATCTTGGAGAGCTGGGGGGACATTGAATATGCATGAGCTGAAACAGATATGACACTGCTGGCACATTAATATTCTTGTCACTGGAGGTTTTCAAACTTTCAAGTCGATGACTTGAGCGAATCCAGTCTGGAGTTTCCATAAAACAGGGCAAAAGACTATTATACATAATTAAAGACCAACAAGCTTCTGAACTCTGAGGGCGAAAAAGAAGAGAAAAATAAAAAATAAAAAAAAAATGAAAAATGTGTCTGTAGATTCCATAGAATTTAGATGAATCCACAGTTTGAATAAGGGTGAAGGCATACAACTGCATGCATCAAATAAATTCTCTATCAAAGCCAGTTTCTTGATATTCAGGGGCAAGGAGCACACACGCTTAAGTGTTTCATAAAAATAATGTGTGCGTGGGAGAGCTCAAAATGCCAACACATGAGAGAAGAAGAAAGACATGCTATTTTAAAAACTGGGCACATGTACAGTTACATTGTCAAAGTCACTCTGTCACATGCAAGTAAAAGAGGACTGCAAATGAGTGGATATTGATCTGTAAATTGTGCATTACATGCTCCCAGCTCTTCGGTCAGAGATTTTCAAAGGCCCAACTGACGTCACTCATAAAATGCAAATTAAAAGTTTTTCCCTCTTGTTGTTTGGATTCTCTTACCCGCTGCTATGTCAAACGCCCTTTTCATCAAATTTATCCTCGCACTGTAATCAGGGGTCATCACGGAATCATTTAATTTCTTAATCTTGTATTTGGGGGAGATTAGTTGTTCCCGCTCTCTGTTTATATTATGTCTATAAAATTGTTGGGCCCCCAGCAATCCAAAACAAACCGGTCGCCTCGCATTTCGCCTGGTTGCTCTTTCGCAAACTGTTTACTCACCCCCTGTCACCCTCCACCCCCACTCCTCCCCACAACCCTCCAACCCTTCCACAACACCACATATAAAACCTTCAAAACACAGACAGACACACACAAATACATTGCTGCCCCAGAGCCCTGGTTGTCCCAGATTACCTTCAGTTCACTTAAGGGAAGTCACACAATGTGACCCATCTCCACCAAAACGCCTTATTAAACTCAGATGTGCAACCACTTTCCAAACAACATACTCTTATCCTATTTCACTCTGGTTGAACCACGGGGTAAAAAGGGATCCTCTCAAATATTATGGTTTCTTCAGACTGATCAGACATGCTTTGGGGTTTGACCCAAGTTGTGCACAGACTGAGTTTTCCAACTGGAGAATGGAGAGATGGCTATAGAGATATATAGATGGCCCGCTGATCCTCGTCTGGTTTGCTGACCAAAGAAAAGGCCGCAGGGCCTGGTGGCGCAGCAGCGATCCAGGCCACAGTCTACAGTCAGAATTAAATCAGACAGAGCAACAAGTCCCAGATCCACAAGCACTGTCTATGGAAAACATGCAATATAGTGCACACATCATACACTGTTGAGTATATTTATAAACTGTAGAGTACATTTAAGCATGAATCAGGCTCCAGCACAGCGCAGTTTAAAAACACGCAAACTGACAGTGTGACAGGGTGGTGTGGTTCTGTTGGCACAGAGTTGTCTGATCAAAGGCGGATGATGCTTTAAAAAGAAAAAAAAAAAAGGAGTTACTATTTACACTGTATGTATTGTGTACAGTCACGATGCACAGTGTATTGCACTGTGGCTTGGATGGCTGAGCCATCAAGTCATGAGGCCCTGTTGTTAGTTTATGATTACGTTATGTGAAATTGAATTTAAACCAATGACCTGTCAAAGCAAAGACACAAATAGGTGGCACATAAATTATGTGAGTTACACAATATGCATATTGCATAAATACAATGCAAAATGGTGTACACATGCTAACACATTACTTTAAACGGTGGTAGTCAATCACAGCACATGCTGCGGTGAAGCAACACATAGTGAATATAATGAAGAAGCTTGTGATGTAAAATTGAAATATAATACACCACTTTCAATTGACTCAGGAAGGATCTCACCTCTGTTTGTGCTATTAAACCATAAATAACCTTCATTGGCACAGACATAAACCCTTAAACACACTGATAGTGCAATCACAGCTGACAGAGCCTTGCTTAAAGAGAATTACATTTGTCATGTTTACTTCTTCAAGGAAATAATAGAGTAACCTCTTCATCCTACAACAGTGCTGCAACAGCAGCAACCTCACAGATGAGGTTACCATGGTCACCACAGGAGTATTGGCAACACGTGTAAAAAAGAAAAGGAGAGTGCAAAAGAGTGCATGTGGGAGGGGGAGAGATTATCTTGAGCAATGGTAACAGACATATTTCATAAATTGATCCAGCTCACATAACAAAGCTGAGGAGCAGACACATAGCCTGACCTTCACCATCTCTTAAGCAGACCAACAATAAATAAATAAAACCTTGCTCCTTTGACAACCACTATCCGTAAGCTTGAGCAAGCAACCGCCAGGCCAGACCCCCCCCCCCCCCCCCCCCCCCCCCCCCCCCCCCCCCCCCCCCCCCCCCCACCCCCC
>CAAKHG010010324.1:8958-27311 GCA_901007715.1 Dactylopterus volitans | reverse complement strand
GCGTTGGCGTTGCTTACACTGGATTCATGTAAACACAGCACACACACACACACACGCACACACACACACACCAGACATACCGCACACCCCCGCGTGAATCTAAGAGTAGCTGCTTCGCCTGGAGGATTAGCCTCTTTGTTGACTGCGGAGGTTTACACACGCATGCGCGCGCGCGCGCGCACACACACACACACACACACACACACACACTCACACGCACACACACCAGCTCAGCCAGACCCTCGTCTGTACATGCATCCATACTGGAGCTTCAGCCGCCCACATCGACATGCTGAAAGTGAAGCGGAGCTCGGAGCGAGACCGGAGCGCCGCTCTCTCGCCGCGCGCCAGAGACGAGCTCGCGCTTCTACTTTGATGTGGACTCGCTCGGTGTTAGAGAGTTCAGCCTCCGGAGGGCGAGGGGAGGGGGCTCTGATGCTAACAAGGGTCTGGGTGGCCGCCGGGATCCGCTTAATGTTCAGTCTGCTGATGCTGCTGAGGTACCAACTCTTGGACTCCGTCTGCGGCTCTCATTCATTTCTGGTTTAGAAGAACAACAAAGCAGTACAGAATGACATCATCAGCTCGTGTATTTTCTTCCCCCCTCCCTAGCAAACATCCAGGCCAGCTGGTTGAGATAGAACCACATCCCACAGATCCGCCGGCGGGTTGTGGATGCGTGCCGACCTGACCCGACGTATGTCGCACAGTCAGAGGATTATGGGATAAATGAGAACAATCAAAAGCCAAATTTTCCCGGTGATGGACGGTCTTGTGTCTAATTTTCACTCCTCTGTCACAGTGGAAAACAAAGACTGTCTCTGTTTTGGGCAAAGAAAACTAGAAATGCAATGAACAGCTTCATGTATCTTAAAGGGCCAGTCGTTGACATTCATCAGCACCGCATATCTGCTTGAATATTGGAAAGGGTTTTGATCAGGGCGTTAAAAAATTAATTGGAATCTGCTGGTGGTGGATATCCCAAATAATAATAGAAAAAAAAACAGAAAATCAAATTCTAGGATAAAAGCGTCAAGAGAAGGATCTAATTGCAGTGATTAGATCCATCAGTGGATAAAGTGGTTCTCCAGTTTCCGCTATTCATCTTTAAAAGGCTGCACGTTGCGATTGCAGCTAATCACCAAAGCAGCTGAGCTCACTGATTAGCAAACCCACAATTAGAAGGCGGGAACCAATCAGACGCCATAACGCATGCGTGCACTCGAGAACTGCTGTGTTTCACATTTTCTTTAAATTAGAATTCATGAGCCCTCTAACTTTTTGTTTCCTCTGCGGTCCTCAGAGGTTGCAGGGTGGAGGCCCCCCTGAAGGGTCCTCCAAGCTCCGTCGGTTCCGCCGTGGAGACCCGGCGAGAGCGCCGCCGCCGCCGCCGCCTCTCTGGCTGCGCGACGCAAATGTGACCTTGAATATCTCAGTGGTTTTTATCGCGCTCGTCAGAGTTTTGCTGAATTTGGTGTCTGCGGTCACAGAATTAGTTTAGAGGCCGTTCAAAATCTTAATTATCCACCACTCAGAACCCTCAGAACCCTTTTTGTGTGGTGGATTTTTGTGTAGTGCGTCTTATTTTTTTTTTTTTTTTTTTGAAAACTGACGTTTCCGTCTGCAATGCAGTGTTTTTCCTGCTTTTTTTTTTTTTATTTGACATTTCTTTTCTCTCCACCACTCAGAGGAAATAGAGCGAAAGTCATCCATTCATATTACTGGAGTGTTTTCAAGTGTTTTTTTTTTCTCTAAATATCAAAACTGAGAGAATTTTATTCAACACTGTAAAAATATTGAGATGGTTTCCGTTTATTAATGTGACTCGAGGCAGTCGGAATCAGAGAGGAACCAACACACCAGCTCAAATTATCGTCAGGAAAGGAAAGTCGGCGGACCATCTAAATCACGTGGCTCTGTTCTTGTTTACCATATCAAACTATGTTGTGTGAGATGAAAATGACTGGAAACATTCAGGTGGAATGTTTAGGGAATAAAACACGCGCGCGCACGCACACACACACACACACACACACACACACACACACACACACACACACACACACACACACACACACACACACACACACACACACACACACACACACACACACACACAAACGGTTGTGATTGTTGCCAGCCAGAGATGCGAGCTTTGGTGTGTAATGCAGCGCTGGTTAATAATAATGGCTGCCTGTAGAATCTAGGACTGCTGCTGATTAAATATTAACTGGGCCTAGAGAGAGCTGCTCTAAGCACCGGTTGATTGGTATATCTGTTTGATAACCCCTGAAGGAGTTTTGCAGTCAGATGGGGATGGAACAAGAGGGACGAATGACAAAAAAGCCTATATTTCTTTGTCTGTGATTTCATAGCGGTTCTTATGTACAGAGGCGCTTCACAGTGCAAGAGCGTAGAAGCATACGAGACTGCAAATTGTGAAAAATTATCTCGACGCACCAATGAGACAAATTTCCCTTATACAGTATTAGAAGCATATATGAGAGGTGACACAACTGCAAAAAGAATCTCTGACAGGACAAACTGTCCTGTGCAGCGGCAACTTATCAATCAGCCTCAAACAAACTGGCGGGAACAGGAGAAATCAAAGTGCAAAATAACAAGAAGAGCTGCAGTTTCTGGTGAGACTAGCTGATGGGTTAGTAGGTACATTGTTGGCTAGCTTATTGTTGCAGCTAAAGGTTGCAATGGTGGTACATTAGTTGTTTGCGGCAAATCACCTGAGAGCACGATCAAATTACACTTCATTCCCTTTGCGATTCCGCGTATCAGCATGCGTGTAAGTTCACCACCTTAGTGCAGAAAGCATTGGAGCTGCCTGACAAAAAAATTAATTTCTGTTATCATCTCCTGTCTCTGTTTCCAACACGTATTTATTCCACATTGAGGAAAGACTTTAAAAGTTTAGAGCCTGCCAGCCTGTTTTTCTGTGCTGAGAACTGACTGACAGAAACACATGTCGAGAAAAGTTTTCTTGACTGAGCATAAACCCATAAATGATTGGCTGGGGGGCATCCATGTATCCAGTAAGCGCACTAGAAGAACAATATTTCTGTGGACTGAGCGAGGTGGCAGCTCATCTCTTCGGGCTAGTTTACAGTGAGCTTGGATCACTACTCTATAGATGTGAGTGATAGAGAATTAATTACAAGCCGCAGTGTTTTAATTCACACTGAGCGAGATTGTCAGCGGAACCAAAGAGCTGAAGCTAATGGGTTCATTACTGGCATGGCATGGCAGCCGTGTGGACAGCAGGCAAAGCAAGCAGAAATGGCCTGTGCCTCCTGTGCAGACTGGCCCTGTGGGTTGAACAGACTGACACCAAATTGCCGGTGTCCTCCTCCTCCACAGTCTGCTGTGTCCCTGGTGAGATGCAAATGTGCGTGACTTTGTGTGAGTATCATGGAAAGCAGGGAATACACAGAGGCGAAAGAGGCTTGAAATCCATGCGTATAGGAAAGCCTCATTGATGTACCAAAAGGGAATGCTAGCACTGAACTTTTCATGCTGCAGACCTGTGGGTACAATAAGGTCACAGCTCGGGGCTTTGCAGAATGATTTGTGGTCTACATGCAGGAGCAAGGAGCCAGTCTGCTCATCGAGGCAGGGCTGAGGCGCGGGAGGGGGCGGCCGTTGATCCTGCCAGCTCGCACCCAAAGCTAATGGAAAAGGGAGCACTTTATTGATCACAAGTGGACATGGATTTGTGATTAAATTGACAAAGTCTGTGTACATAAGTACACAGGTGGACATGGATTTGTGATGAGCATTCAGTGATTACCCTTCATGAATGTTAATCAGCCAACAGCGTGTGGAGCCTGCAGGTCTTTGGCAGGTTTTGAGTCCTCTTACATTTTGTCTCATGTCTTTCAGTGCCAGATTGCCAGGAGCAGGACATCTTCCTCTGGCGGAAGGATACAGGTTTTGGCTTCCGTATCCTGGGAGGAAATGAGCCCGGGGAGCCAGTAAGTATCCATTTACCTTTGATAATCATCAACAGATTTTCCCAATAAAAACACAATCGTTGAGCGGGGACACACATACAGTTTCACACACCATCAATTTGGTTCCTGATGTATTTCCTGATGCGTAATGTCTGAAAAATATATCCTTTTAATGGGCTTCTCAGTTTTAGTTCGTCTGTTTTGAGTCTGTTTTGTTTGTTTTCACTCCTCTTTTTGTCTCCTCTTTCATTCTTGTCTCTTTGTTCTTTTCCTCCTTTCCCCATTTTTCTTCCTCTTCTTTTTCCTCTCCTTCCGTTTAGGCTGCCTTTAAACCGCGATAGCATTAAGTCCTCATACATCACTGTGGCTCTAAAAGGAGCTGTTGCCCTCTCGAGGATCGTATAAGCAGCTTGTTTAGACCGCCAAAGGCCTCACGTGCTATCATTCTGCTTTTTTCACCATATATTTGTTTTGAAGAAGGCAATGGAAGGCAGATACTGAGAAACAGGTGGAAATAAACGGGAAGCAGGTTTCAGGTGTAGCCCACAGGAGTTGGTACAAGTTATGTGCTTGTTCCTGTCAGATCTCTATGTACACTCCCATTCAATGCCTGAAGCATAAAAAAATCTTCATGGCCCCAAAAGGCTGCACTAGCCATATTGTTTCTCTCAACATCAGCCATAAGTATCTTAAAGTTTTACAGATTCATCTTAAATCAAAAAGAGGTAGCCTACAACATAAGTTATAGGGAATCATTGGCCATTGATCTCATTTACTGTCATTTATCGACAGTAAGCCGTTGTACAATCATCACGAAGAGCCATTAACCCATCATTATCACAGCCTAGATTCATGCAAATCTCTATATCTTTACATGATGCGTTGTGTCTGCTTGCCTTTGATAGATCTACATTGGCCACATAGTGAAGTATGGAGCAGCGGATGAGGATGGGCGCCTGAGGTCGGGCGATGAGCTCATCTGTGTGGACGGCACAGCGGTCGTCGGCAAGTCTCACCAGCTGGTGGTGCAGCTGATGCAGCAGGCCGCCAAACAGGGCCACGTCAACCTCACCGTCAGACGAAAGACCCCCGGATACGGAGGTGATTAGCAATTTACATAAAACGTGTACATTTATTCATGTGTCAGCCATGTTAATTAATGCACACCGCTCGCTCTGTGCTGCGCTGAATTTGGCAATCTTCAACTTCCTCAAGATTCCCGCCATCGTGACTTGAATGAGAAGTAGCATGCACGTGTGGTCGTTGTCCAACCAGTCTTTGCGCCACCTTGTCATCATCAGTGTCGAAAGGGGAAGGTGACGTTCCCCCGTCACCGGCGTCCTCACACCACAGCAGCACTCAGGCGCCCAGCCTGACAGAAGGCAAGCGGACCCCCCAGGGGAGCCAGAACTCTCTCAACACCGTCAGCTCTGGCAGCGGATCTACCAGCGGCATCGGCAGCGGTGGGGGCGGTGGGAGCGGTAGCGCGGTGGTGCCCGCCTCCCTGCAGCCGTACGACGTGGAGATCCAGCGCGGAGAGAATGAGGGCTTCGGTTTTGTTATTGTGTCATCTGTTTCCAGACCCGATGCTGGCACCACCTTCGGTAAGTGAAGCGAATCGAGCTTTAGCACGCCGACATCGGCTTCCATTCCCTGTGACATGTTTTCTATGGGCTGACATGAAAAGACAATGTGATTCAGTTTAGGCTGATTGTTTTGGGCCTTTGTCATCCATAATGATGCATGTTGAGTGTAGAGATTTTTTCTAAAAACCTGTGATTAATCTGCTGTCTGACTTTTAATTCAAATATTTTTGGAAACAATAATCTTCTAAAGGTCAGTATATGTTCTGAAGATGATACTTTAATGACGGGAATTTTAATCAAATTTCCTATTAAACATGACTGAATCTCACAGTACCTGAGTTATTGCATCAAACATCCCTTGTCTTCTACACCTCCTGTAAAGAGACACATCCAAAGAAGTATGAATCACTGAGGGAAATGACTGATGTAACCTCTTGGCAGAATTACAGTATTTTTGCAGTTACCCATCATTGAGTTTGCTCCACTTAATAAACAGAAGTGGCGTGGCCTTTGACAGGAGCATGTTTTCAGTGCCACAAGCAGGCCAAGGTCACAAGCCTACAATCATGGGCTTAGCCATAAAGAAATTCCTTTATGTGCAGCACGCATTCCCTCAGGATCTGACTGGCTGCAGCTTGATCACAAACACCATCATCACAGCTGCCCTCACCAATTCATTCAGTATGTAATTGAAGTGTTCTCAGCACAGCCCACAGCCGTCTGTACCATTTACGTATCGCAGCAAACAGCAGAATTGCTTGACTCGAAGTCGCCCAGGCATTGATGAGCAATTGTAGATGTTCCCCTCAAACAAATTTGGCATTAACCTCCAAGTGATGAATTTCCAACACCAATGTCACGCCAAGGTCTCTTGTGTAGTTAGCCATTATGATGATATACTGTGGTGTGTCACCTGCGAAACGCAAGCGCAGACGAGACGCTAACCACACCGACTGGCTGGGAAAAATGTTATTTATCCCATGGGTTAATGGCGTTACTTTGAAGAATGCAATGCAAGAATGCATGCAATATTTATAGTGACACCTGTGACACTTCTCGTCAACAACCTTGACTAAATGTCATCACAGTCTTTTCGGTTTATGTTTCTGCTGCTTCCTGGTCCCGCTATCCTGCTCTGCCCTGGCGGTATTCCTCCTGGGATGACAAGATGAATGGACCTGGTGCTTTCATGTACCTAGCTGAGATTGTGCAGCCGCAGCCGGTGCTCACTCGCCTAATGGATTCCAACCATGTGGGGCATGAACTGAAATGTGACAGAGAATGTGTTTTACTTTAAAAAAAACAAAACAACAACAACAACAAAAAGAATGCTCTGAGGATTGTTTTAGGAGTGCTTGGCCAGTCTTGGGAGCAAAGCAGTTGCGGCTTATTTAATCATCTGTACATCACGGATATTTAAACCATTTCCTTGAGTCCATCTCCCCCTCATCCCCTCCTGATTTGGGACTGGTGTTGTGCTGAGTAGATTGGGTATTAAATCCTCTGCACCTGCCACACCCTGTAATGTCCCATATGTCATTATTTGGGGTGGAGTGACACAAAACAAGTGCATTTTTCGATCAAGACTGATGGATGAGAGCTGCAAAGTAAGATGACGTAATTAATATGGATGTTGCAAAAAAAAAAAAAAAAAATGCTGGATGGAAGAGGGAATGTAGGGAGGAGCTGAGATAAGTGGAAGAAGAACAGGAAATATCTAGGGTCTCTTCAGAGCTTCTATGTAAACATGATGTGCAGTTTGAGCACCATTTCTCAGGTGCTGGTTGTATTTCTTGCAGTGCTTCTACTGACCTTATGACAATTGCCATATAGCTGCATCGCTCCTCCTAAAGAATACTTAGATTTTTCTAAGCCACTTGTGATCCCAAAGCGCAATTACTTTTATTCCCTACACTGCAGCTAAAGATTGTGTCCTCATTGATTCTCGGAAGGGAGGACCGTCATGATCTTATGACCAGAGTTTTGATGGGATCTAAAGCATTAGCCTCAGTGGGCCTCGACCAGTGGCATTTGATTCACAATGAATCGATTGACTCGTCAGACAAAAAAGGGGTCAAGGGACAGATTCTGCACATTTCCTCCCAGGCTATGAATTTTCTACCCCCTTAATGTTGCGTGTAAGATTTTGCATGTGTACTGACTGCAGCATGGGTGACAAGGGATGTACCTGCAACTTAATGGATTTGTGCGGGTAAATCTGTATCAGGTGATTCAGATAATTGACTTTTCCCTCTGTGTTTCTCCATGTTTTCTTTTCTGTCATCCATTTTATAAAAACATCAATCAATCAATCAATCAAATACATCTAATCTAATCACTGCATACTACTCCTAACACTCAACATTCACATGCAAAACAAACACATGTTAACACAAAAGCCGGAAATGCCTGTGTGGCCATGCCCCACAAAATAGGGCGCATCATTGAGGGCAGCCCAGCGGATCGTTGCGGCAAGCTGAAAGTGGGGGACCGAATATTGGCGGTAAACAGCTGCTCCATCACCAACAAGTCACACTCGGACATTGTCAACCTGATCAAGGAAGCCGGGAACACAGTCTCGCTCAGGATCATCCCAGGTGATGGTAAGGATTTGGCTTCCTGCCTGACATGGCCATTACATAATGCAGCACTATGTGACTTATTCATGCTTGTAGTGGGAAGGGGAAAAAAAGGTACCACTGCTTTTCACTTGCAAGAGCACTTTCATCAGGGTGCGAACCCTGTTATCTCACAGTGAGTCACTGAGTAGGTGTAAGGTGCAGCCGCCCCCAGAAACTACTGCAGCACGTCAGTGCTACTCTCTCTATTCTTTTTGTTTACTGTTTTTGCAGGATGCTTCGCCATTCGCGGTAGTTTGGCAGTTTGAAGGGATTAAAACACTGCTGTGCATTTAATCAAATGCTTCCCGTTTATGTTAATCTCTGCTGCACAGCTTAGCAAAAAGGAAACTCAACTGCACAAAATGGCATCATAAGCAGTTTGCAACCCAGAGGTCCACATTTTGGGCCAAATATATCATATTTAGAAGAGTACTGTTGTAATACCCTTTACAGAGAAATGTCACACAATTCTGCAAAGCACAATTCTGACAGCCATGACTTGTGAACTATATATAGCACTAGTTAAAAGGAATTTTAAATGTAAACATATGCATAACCATACCATAACCACATACATTGTGTCATAGACAGATGAAGTATATGGCATATAACAAACTCCCACCAGTAATAAATCAACCGTATGACAAAGAAAATATAGGAATTTAAAGAAAATACTGCAATATAACACTATGTAATAATGCAGTATTACTCATATACAATAACAAAAATAACAATGATAAACTCAAGCCTCATGAAGGTCAATGGTAGATACTGACAAACCTGTGCATTCAATCAACACTGAATATACAGGTTTTCTCACTCAGAGTAACGATATGGCCTTGTATTATTGGAATGATGGAGTTTAATGATCTACTTTCATATTTCAAATACCTTTTAAGATTGTAAATTACAAGATTGTTTGTACCCAAGGGGGACAAAGAGGTGACCGTGAGTAAGTCACATTTCTCTTGGTAATGGAGGGTGATTAAGGAGCCTGCAACCAGTGAGTCAGACTGATGTTCTTGCTAAGCCCAGACAGAGCTACTCTCCTGCCACTGAAAACTAATGTGTGCTGCAGTGTTCTTGCTGGTGAAATGATGAATTAGATAAAGAAAAGACAGTTGTTTAACCTCCGAAGATAGCAAATGGAGCAAAATAATGCAAGACATGAGTTTATGTATCTTTTCTTTTTGTTGTCTTTATGTTGGGCAGTGGGGCCAGTGTTGGTCCATGAGCAAATGGCAGATGACAACATCACAGGCAATTAGCATCAGGTTGAATAGAGTAGCCTGCAGGCAGTTCAGGGGACTGTTGTGGACAGTAGTATGTTGGTGTTTTGTCACTTGAATATAGTTGTGTTGGGGGTGGAGAGGTTGTATTTCATTTGTTTATTTCATTTAACATTTCTTAGTTCCCATGCATTTCTCTCCAGAATCTTCCAATGCTTCTCTGCTGACCAATGCTGAGAAGATAGCTACCATCACCACCACACACACACCTCAACAGTCCAAAGAGTCCCGGTAGGTGATGGTGCTAGTGTTTTTAGAATTTACCATATGCAACACTTCTTTGAAAATATATTTTCAATAATGCACAATGTGTTCTCTTTTGGGTTTCTGTTTTTGTTAAAGGAATAACTCAAAGTCTAAAGGAGCTCCTCCTCCTCCACCCGCACAAACTCAGACCACACAGGTAAGAATGGATGTTTCCTCCACCCATCGCATAACACAAATTTGCAGCCATAAACAGAGGAAATTTTCCAATCAAGGCTCGGATATAGCAACAACTCAAAGTTGCTGAATTCATTTCAACAGAGGCTCCGTCTGGGCGAATGCTACTCCACAAACAAGTAGCAGATGGACTTCCAGTCTCAGAACAACTAAGATACGCACACATGCATGACAGTCAGTGTACACTGTACTCAGCTTGTACGCTGATGCAGTTCTGGGAAAACATATACTGCATATTCTGTCAGAGCATCCTTGCAGACATATAGAAGTGTGGAGAGACAAAATGATAACTAGTAGTTACCAGGAGAAAAATCAAAACCCCAAGTCAGCAACGATTAAACACTAAATTCCCACTCACTAGTGGAATTTATTCTAATTTCAATGCCAGTGTATTCAAAAGCAAAGGATTGCTTTAGCATGGAATATTACTTAATGCCACCTGAAAAGGTAGGCATCATACTGCACCTGCAAGCAACCTGCATTGTTCAGGTTGTCAAGTTTTGGCTTTTGGCTTGGACCTAAAAGCAGAGACCTGAAAATACACGAAAAAAAAGGTTTTACAATTTATTTACAAGAAAAAAAGGTACAAAAGATCAAAGTAAGTAGGTTGGCGGCAGGCATACAGGAGAACCTCTGTGGAGAAGAGTGAGGGAGACCTCAGAACGTGAAGCATAAATGCTTAGGTTTAGGAGCAGGGGGTTGGTCTGACTACGAGGCGCTCTGGCAGGTCCAAACCAACCAATACAGAAACACAGATTAGCAAAATAACTAACTCATGACACTTAAACCTACTTAGGAGAGGTTGCACAGCACTACCAAATGAGACGGGACTGACTGGCAAAGGTGTGGTGCAGTGAGCCAGGTATATATGGAAGTGGTTGTGATGATGATGATGATGATGAGGTCCAGGTGTGCCTCGCTGTCAGACAAGGGAGCAGCCAGACACACCTCTGCCACACATGCAGAGCGGCAGAGGAAGAACAGGACAAGGACGCAGGGAGAAAACACCCGAAACTAAAATACTATAAACCCAGGACCACCACACGGGGCTTGTCAGTGTTGTTTGAGGTCAATTTTAACAAATTGTAATGACAAGGCATTAAAATGGGAGGTTGTTGCAGTGTCTTGCCCATTGTAGATGTCCTATGTGTGTATTGGGAGAAACATGCAGTATGTCTGCTGACAAATGAAAAAAGGAAAGCAAAGAATGTCAGTGACTTGCTCTATACAGTTTGTCCACAAAGAAAGTAGCAGGTTTATTTTTCAACTGTATTTTTCAACAATCCAGCTTGGTATATTTCAAAAATCATGCGGCACTTATCATGCAGCCATACCACCCTGTGCGTGCCTGATCTCGGAAGCCACGCAGGTTTGGGGCTGGTTAATACGTGGATGGGAGACCATCGGGGAATACCAGGTGCTGTTGTCCTCCAGCAGGCCCCCCACCTGCAGGAGGAGCCATATGTGGATCGGACAGGGCAGGCCACTGCTGTCCCCGCAATCCAGATACGTGGAAAAAGATGAACGAAAATCAGTGTTGTTATTTAAGTTACTTATCTTATGAAGAAATATTGATCAGATGATGATCTTTTTAAAGAAAAAAAAAACTTAAAAGCCCTCACCCATAAAACCCCACACAAAAGTCTCACTGTCGATATCAATCTCAGAATCCTGAAGTGGTCAGGCTGTTGTCTGCCATTGCAAGCAGACGTGATCGTTCTGATGAAACGCAGCTGGATGTACTTTAATCAATGCAATATCCTAATGTCTCTTTTTGTCTCAGGGACATCACACACAGAGATGATTGTTTCACCCATTTGAGTTCATTCTCAAAAGTAAATGTTGTACAATCCTTTTGTAATTATGCAGCAGTCATTCAGTCTATAAAATCTGACAATGCTTGACAGAATGATGAGCGAGTGGTTTAAGCTGTAAAAACTCTTTGGACCTGTAATAACCATATAGACTGATTGTTGGCAAAACCTGCTTATTTTAGGAGATGACTTTCAACGAGTGGATGCATTTCAGGTCCTTTTTTTTTTTGCGGTGTCCTTGCTTGGTGTTTGGTAAATCAAGGGATCATGCAGCATTTCTTATTCATGCATTCCATTGTGTTGTGCTGCCACTGACGTTTAGTGAATTTTTGTGGGACATCACTTGATTAGCCTTATCATTTGGACTCACCTTTTGACTCCTGCGTGCATCGTGGATTTTTCTGGTGTCACTATTAATTTCTCTTAATCTCCGTTTCTCTCATACAGGATGATGAGTTCTACTCAGTGGACCTAGAACGTGACAGTAAAGGTTTTGGCTTCAGCCTGAGAGGAGGACGGGAGTACAACATGGACCTCTATGTGTTGAGACTAGCTGAGGATGGAGCAGCTGTCAGAAATGGCAAGATGAGGGTATGAAACTATTGAAATATAACGTAATTTCCTCTATCTATCTATTTTCTCTTCACTTCAATCAAGCCGTTGGTTAGCCATTAAAAGTACCACTACCACTGCGTTTTAGGTGGGAGATGAGATCCTGGAGATAAACGGCGAGAGCACAAAGAACATGAAGCATTCACGTGCCATTGAACTGATCAAGAATGGTGGTCGAAGGGCACGCCTGGTCCTGAAACGCGGGGACGGATCTGTACCTGAATATGGTAGGCAAAGTGGCGCTCATATGTTTTTCCCCTCCCAGTTTAAGTTACAATGCTAATGTCAGTAATGAAATCACACGATTGCTGCAGCTGTTTGCACTACAGACCAGTTTAAGCTTTCATATGTTCCCAGTGCACTAGGAGTAAACTTTTAATCCTCATAATCTACATGGATGCAATTTGCATCCAAATTAGCACCCCTTCTCGGTTGAATTGCTCACAATGTTTGCATTTCAGTGGGGTAAGAAACATATATAATGAAGTGGTTGGAACTGACCTTTCCATGGATGCCAGTTGTTTGCCTTTGTGACGCGTCTGTGAGAAAACTCATTTTGGAATTACACGAAATTCAATCATTTGTGCCCATCTGCACACAGCTGCTTCTTGGTTGAATAAATCACAAACCCCCCAATCACAACGCTACTTAATGCATATCCAAATAAACAGCAGAACTTGCCCTTTCAGATTATTGTTGTTGTTTCTCTGTGTGCTGAAGTGTTGTTGGGTGATCTGGTTTTGCATTTAGAGCAAATTAAAGAATTACATGTATTATTTGTGGCACTGAGCTTTTTTTTTTTGTTGTTGTTGAAATGGTAAGTCACAGAGCATCGAGCACAGAGCGTCCTTATGTTGCATTATTCCAGAGAATCGCCACCTCAGAATTATGGAAGCATATTTGTCCTGCCAGCTTTTCATAGTGAAATACATGCAAACAGATTTCAAACCTTTTCCCTTGATATAAAGGTTAACATAAAGAGTATATGTAAAAACATTATCACAATGGAATATCTGGATAGCCAACGCTACCCTGAGCAAAACCAGATATAACATGTGCAGAATGGCTATCCCCGATGAAGACCATGGTAAGTGCTGGAGACTGAATTATAGCCTCCAAAATAGCTTAATACAGTTCAGCCAATATTCATGAATGTTACTACTGTAAACAGTCGACATTTCATATCAGAAGACACCTCTTGATCCACTGATTTAAAACAAATCGTCGTGATTTTAGCAGAAGATTAGTCTGTCAAGTAACATTGATTAAGGAAAAAATGGTTGCCACAAATGCTTGCTCAGTGATTTATACCCCATAAGCACCAATATTTTATAGCTGGAGTAATATTCTCTCCTAAGAAGTCTGCTGATGGAATATTTTTATCTCACTGTTCTTAGTCATAACAGTTATATTCTTCAGTATTATTTTTTTGGTTGATCTGGGATGTAGTTTTCTCTAGTTTTTTCCTCCCCTCTGATGGTTGTTTGATTATATATATAAAGTGTAATTTTTTTCTCTTCTTTCACAACATACCGCTTCTCTGTATGAAGATGCAGTGTAAAACAGCCTATTGCCTGTTTTATTTGTTTTCTCCTCTGTATTGCTCTTTCTTTCTCTCTGATTGTCTCTCGTCGCTGGGCTCTTCCTCCTCTCTCCAGCGATGATGGCTCCTCATCTCGCTGTTGGTACAATGAGGAATGACAAGATGGGAGAGCCCTGTTTCTACCTAATGGGCCAAAATCAGACCACGGTTTGTAGCCAAAAGTCTGTCCCAACCCACTCCTGTCATCTTATTCCTTTCCGGTTTTTTTCCATCCCTCCCACCAGCTCATCCCCGCCTGCACCCCACATTGTGTGTTTGTGCACGAATGTGTTTACATATGCTTTATGTCTTTTAATGCCTGACTCAAACTTTGCGGCTGTGAATAAGCACACATACAAAACTACCCCGTCCATCAGCTGCACTCTAGACATTTATTCTGGGATTCATTTTAACGCCACTGACCATCACAAACTGCTGCCTTAGCACCCTGTTTCTAATTTAACAGATCTACAATTACACAGTTTTGTTTTTTTGTTTTTTTTTTTGGGGGGGGGGGGCTGTCTTTATAATTTTTTTTTTTTTCTTTTGGTTTGTTCTTCCCCATGATGCACATTCAGTGGATCGCAGTTTCGATTTGAGTGATTTCCCAGGTGCCTGCTGTGTCATTGATAACCCCTGCCCTGCACTCGCCAGTGTGTTGCACCTGCTGTTGTTGCTGACATTGCCTTGTGTTTCAACCCGCAGCCCTATAGAGAAAACATTTTGAAGTGACTTCAATTATATGTATACATGTAATACAAAATGTTACACATCAGTATCAACCATAGTTGTTTGTTGCAGGGGATGCTGAATGTGCCATATGACAGAGCACATGTATGCATGATGACTTTCTGTCATGTCAATGCAAGAGCTCACAACCACCAAGCAAAGTCATGTTTGCTGAACACAACAAATGTCAGACTGTTGATGCACAATGTAAAAATATTCCTCAACTTCAAAAGTGTGACCCAGACTCCTCATTTTATCTCCTCCCCTCCAGACGGCAGCAATGACGGGCACCCTCCCACACTCGGGGCACAAAACACTCCGGAAGTGAGAATGCTGCCACCGAACAGCCGATATCACACCTCATTGGAGTCCAGTTATCCACTAGACCTTCACAAACCATCACGCCAAGAGGAGGCTGCGCGTGGCCGAGACAGGGACAGGAAAAGGGACAGGGCGGGGTCAGATCAGATGGACTATCAGGGCCAGCAGTTTAACCCCCACCATCATCACACCTGGAATAACAATCACAGTCAAAGTACCCCCAGACAGCAGTCTCCAGACAACAGCAACAGCAGTAACAGTGGCAACAAGAAGAGCCGAGGCCGCAAAGTCAAAAAGTCCGAGTCAGAGAGCGGCATCTCCAAACTCCTTAAGACTCTGAGGAAAGACAGCTCGGGGAAGAAGGCTGCAGCTGCAGAGAAACTAAGGGGCCAAGGCCTCACAAGCAGCAGTTCCACTTTGGACGGGAGGTTTCGCCTGCAGCGCCGCGGCTCCCTTGACCGCTCACCAACCCAAAAACGCGCCTCCTCTCCGGATCGTCGGCGGGCCAAATCGATGGACCGCAGGGCAGAGCGAGCGCATCGCGACCGCACACCAGAAAGGGAATACGATGACGGAGGGTTCCTCGCCATCACTCCTGAACGCAAGTTCTATGAGCGACGGCTCTTCAAGGACTCACAGATGACTGGGCGAGT
This sequence comes from Dactylopterus volitans, assembly GCA_901007715.1. Lineage (NCBI taxonomy): Eukaryota > Metazoa > Chordata > Actinopteri > Syngnathiformes > Dactylopteridae > Dactylopterus > Dactylopterus volitans. The sequence continues at coordinate 11,698 of CAAKHG010010324.1, read as the reverse complement.
CAGGGAAGCCACAACCCCCGAGTATCCCAACAACAATGGAAATTCTTTGTCTCTTTCCAGGGGCCGCACATATGATACAGCCACTAAGAATGGCAACCTCCTGAGAGACTCTTCCCCGGAGAAGAGGGAAGAGAGATATCGGATGAACGGAACACCGGAGAGACGCTACAGAGTGGAGCGGGACTCTTCCCCTGACAGCAACTACAGCCGGGACGAGCTGAACTATGCAGCAGCACCCAGACTCAAGGACAACTATAGAATGATGAAGAACAATGCTGCACACAACAATGCTGCCTACAACAACACAGGCCACAACAATAACACGGTTGGCCGAACCCCAAACCAGCTCCCCGAGCCCAAGAGAAGGCTGTACAAAGAAAGCCCCAAAGACCTCAGCATCTAGAGCAGAGATCCACCTCACGACTATCTCCTCTATATGTGAAAACTATGTACCATACACTGGAATTGGACTTCTGAGGATACTAACTCTTGTGCTTTCTTTGGTCAACTGGTTTATTGATCGATTTGATTCTCTTAATTACATGTGATCCCATTCTGAGATTCATGAAACAGCAGAAGTACAATCCTATCAGTTCACACTGGTTGTTTTGTCATTGTTGAAGTTACTTTGAACCTAACTGAGGTTGTCCTACTAGAGTAAAGGAATTGTATGTGCCTGCATAAGAAATCAGTGATATTGCTTTTCGTCGGCATTGCTGAATCTAAATGTAATATTCCCTCCAAGGTATGAAACATGCTTCCAGTTGTGGTAACTTTTACTACTAAACTTATTTTCAACTTGTTTTTAGATGTCTTTTCCATTCCTGAAAATTCTGTACCGAAGAAACAATAGCACAAGACACTGATGGTTCACAAGAACTGTGAAAATCACGTTGGATTTTAGTTAAAATTCTAAATTTAATATTTGGTGGTAAAACTAGAGTTAATTATATAGATAATATATATGTTTGTTTGCTTTTTTCGTTTCTTTTTTCTTTTGCATTTGCTCGTTATTTATATTTGATTTGGCACATACAGTACATATCTTGAGCCTCATTAAAACTTTGCCGTCCGAGGTAGAAGTGCAACTGTACTGGAGAAGCATGCTGTACCCTCACTTGTGTTACATCTTCAAAATGTGTTGCGGTTCACCATCTTTTGCTAAAACAACCACTCTCCAAATTTAAGAGAATAATTCAGACAGCTGATATGAGAATTGGCAATGAAGGTATCGGTTTCTTCCTTGGAATCAGAGGATTATGAAAATAATTTGTATACACTGATGTAGCACAACAGGAATCAGATTCCCTTTTGATTATTCAAGTATTCTGGTGGTGAGAAAATGATCCAAAGTCTTCATCAAAATCCCAGTTTTGTTCCTTAGACAAGTCTGCGTTAAACCAGACTACCAGCCTGAAGCTGCCATCAGATATGTTGCAGCTGTGCCCAAAAAGGTTCAATTAAATTTAAGTCAGTTGTGAAGATGATCCCTGCGCAAGATGGGTGTGTAAATTAAAGTGTAGTTAAACCACTTCTTCTGATCTGAGCGATAAAAAGGAACATGCACCGTAATCCCAGTGTAATTGTTCGATCTGTCCTAGTGTTGATGATACCCACATTTGGGCACTAACCACCTCCTGGGTCATGTCACTAAGATTTCACTGATGTGATTTATTGTGTTGGTAACATATGGAGAGTCCTGATACAGGAGACCATCAATCTGCCATGCTGAGCCATGCTGTCACGCCACTGGAGTCTGACCGCTGCTTTATAATGTGTTTTGTGCGTACTCTCTGTTTTACGTTTCATTGAAGTACTAAAATATATTGGATAGACCACAACAAATGCATCGTTTGACCACTGTTGTCACCATGGTACTGTATATAACAAAAAGGAAGAAAGAAAAAAAAAGACACATTTAAGAAGTTAACCTGTTGGCCATCACCTGTAAAGATTTTTCCCCCCAATGTAACTAGTAGGAACCTGACAAGGAATAAAATGTTGCCTTTTTCTTGTACAAAAGAGAAATTTATGAAAAACCTCAGCAGTGAGGAATGTGATATTGCGTTTATATCTCTGAAATGGACCTGACGATTTATGGGAAATATGTTGATTTACTCTGGATCAGGTATGTAAAGACCTTTTAAAATGAAAGACTGTATTTGGTCAATCAGAAACTGTTTGTTGGTTTGAATCTCTCTCAATGGTTAGCCTGCCTTTGTATTATAAAGCACTTGTATGCAGTCTGTGTTCTTCAAGCATTATTTCTTGCAATGTGCTCCAGACATAATGCTGTCTATGTGTTGAGAAAAGCAGTACATGTATATGGGCCAATCTTTTTTATAAAACTATGCATATATAAATACTACATTGTTCATAGCTTTATTTGACCCATGAAGCTATACATAACATTAGTCTAAGTACAAGTAGATGTGGATTTATCCAGCTTCTTTCCTTGAGATGGATTACAATGTATATGTAGCTATCAAAAGAAGTCTGTGAATGCTATTTTTATTATCAAATAAAGTTTTCCATACAAATTCAAAAAGGATTTCCTATTTCTGCACAGTGACTTTGTCTCAAGAGAGGTGCACCTGAGGCGAGTTTGTTTCAATTCTTTTTTTTTTTTTATCAAATGAGTCTGACATGTCAGTCATGTTCACGATATGTTCAAACATGCTGCTTTGCAGACTTCCTTTTCCGAGTTAGTTGTTTCATTTGCTTATGAAAATTGAGAGGA
>CAAKHG010010322.1:12442-23021 GCA_901007715.1 Dactylopterus volitans | reverse complement strand
AAATTATTTATGTGATGTCTTAGTTGCAATTGAGCTAATGAGGGTAGATATTTTTATTTTGTCAGACACAATTTATCACACATTGCACAACTAGAGAGGGGCTCTGGATTGACTATTAACCCATTTTCCACATCAAAGTGTAACAGCGCCATCTAGTGTCTCTGAACCAAAATCCCTGCTGAGTGAACACCAGTGGCAGTGCAAATGGGGAATGCAGATTTTGACTACTTTGCTTTAGTTATACAATATTCAAAATATAAAAGATCTCATAAAACTCTGAGCATTTTGATAATTTACAAGAATATTTAGTTGACCCCGTAAATAATTCCAGCATATTACTTTATCCTTGCCTTTTTTACAGCCCCCTGTACGTTTTGGCTTACAGTTACTACAGTTAAAATGTCATCCATATTCATAAAGCGCATGGAAATGGTAAAATTGACAAGAAATGTGGTGCTTGAGAGAAAGTACAGTAAGACAGCTGTGATTTACATTTTTAATGGTTTGCTTGACACCGTCATCAAACCCTGCCACACAAACAAGATTTGAAATGTTTTATTTTTATAGAATTTTGGACAACCAAATATGTAAAATAAAAAAAAACAGCAAAAGTGAAATTTTATTCACTTTTTTTTTTTTTTGTTTCCTTAAAAAAATATCAGCCTTTCCCCTTGTTCACAAACCGTTCCGAAGGTGGGACAAAACAGAAATTACATGATAAATTTGTAAATTCATAGTAGCTGGAAGGCCGTTAGTATTTGCTGGCAAATATAAATATAGTGGTTTGAACAGGGTCTCAAATAGCTCACATGGAAAGAGTGTGCATACAGTTTACACGACAGTAGGACACTCGGCACTGCCTGTATCAATTTTTATTAATGTAGAAAACCAGGATCCTTATTTACCGATTTAAATCAATGTGTCTATGACAAGGAAATATATATACATTCAGCCAGCTCTTAGTCTCTGGAGTATGGCATTTGCTTTTGCCCCTTCAATCAGTTGATTGTCTATTCAGGAGCATAATTGTGAGAATATGTGTAGTCCGAGTAGTAATTCTGTGCCGCACCCCTGCCTGCTGGGTAACCCCAAGAGCAGGGTCCACCTCCTGTCCCATCCACATGTTCATTTCCTAGTCCTGGCCGAGGCCAAAGTCCTACTGGTGGGACTCCTCTCCCTCTGTAACCCCCTAAAGAACCAGGACCCATGGCACCCCGCATAGGCCCATGGTCCATCTGTCCAGGGATGCCACTTACACTACCATAACCCACACCACTCATTGGATGTGGAGGAAGCTTAGGTCTGACTACTGCGCCCCCCCTGGTGGCCACTGTGGAAATACCCACAGCCGCTCCAAGGTTGTCAGTGCAATTCACCTGAGTCCTACCACCCTTAATACCAGGGGTGCTGCCTCCGAGGGTTTCCATACTCTTAGGAAGCCCACTTGGGTCTACTGGGCCAGATGGTACCACAACCTGGCAATTAGTAGTTTCACAAGTACTTGTCTCTGTTGCCCCCCAGGCACCCTCCACAGATCCACTATGTGTCCTGTCTGCTTGTTGTGAGGGGGCAAGACTGGTATTTCCAGGAATATCAGTCATGTAACTTGGCTGGGCCGTGTCACTTTTGTCTGTGAAGGGTAGGGAGGTGGTGAGCGGAGAGGTCCCGGCAGCCCCAGCTCCTCCAGGGTCCAAGCCATATGTGTGACCAAGCATCATGAGGTGCGGTGGAGGGGGAGGTTTGACCTCCAAAGGGAGAGAAGCCAGGTTGGCTAGAGGTCCCGATGTGGCCTTGACAGGGGGGTTTGGAACTATGGCAGAAGCGGTGGCTTGGGGGCGGTACTCCTGTTCCTGGGTGCTGCTGCAGGGTGAAGCGGGATAGGCCGGGGAGGCAGCATAGCTAGATGAGCTGGTGTAGGATGACCATGAGGCTGAAGGACACAGAAAGCTCTGATGGGGATTCACTGGAAAACCCCCTGGAGAAAGGCTGCCAATGTCTGATGAGCCAATGCCTATCTGGTTTGCTGCTTTGAAGTGAGAGATGGCTGTTTTGAGAGCGCTGTAGTCAGACAGGGTTGGAGTGCTCTCAGGCGTGGCATGTTGGTCAGGGAGCGGAGGACGAAACTCCTCCATCCTTGGAGGGGGTGGCTGCAGCAGCTTCTCCTTCTCAACTTCTGGTTTCTTGTCTGCGATATCTGATATGGTGGGCGGTTCACCATCATCTGAGTCTAATGACATGTCCTCCTCTCCGACACACTCATCATTCACTACTGAGAGAACAGAAAGGGCAAAGAGAGAAATGGAAAACAGAAAAGTGGCGAGGAAGAGATCAACAAGTATGTCGCACATGTATTCACAGAATCAAATGTATGGAGAGAAACCACTGGGTAGTTGAGCCAATTTAAATTGTACTGAGGATAGTGCTACTAATGACACTACCCACCAGTAGAGGGCGGTGTTGGGATCTCATTTTGATTGATCGAACCAATCAAGCTGTGGAAACCGCTCATGATGTCATCAATGCTGGCTATGACAATTCCATTTCTGGAGTACTGTAGGAACATCTCAAATGGCCTCTCTGTAAAAAATAAAATAAAATTAAAAAAAACGCAAAATTCAGCTGTCAACGCAAGAAAAGAGATATAACACAATACCTACATAAGATGTACATATCACTCATAAAAAAAGTTTCTTCAAATAAAGGGCATTCAGGAAAATGTATCATACACAACATCTCACCATGAGGTGTTAACAACGAAAAGGATACCTGTGAGGAAGATGAGGTGCCGCTGTTGTGTGTGCTGAGCTTGGAGCTTGATGAGGCATTCCAGATCCGGAGCCTGACGCGTCTGTGTGTCACACTCATGATAAGGAAGGAACTCCACAAGGTGCTTCTTCTGATAGACCGTCAGAAGGTTTAGCAGGCCCATTGCATTGGTGTTCAGCCTGTAACAGAATACAAAGATCAGATCATGCAGCGTCATGACATCTCTTCGAAGCTCTAAGTCAGGGTACAGTGGCTTAAGGTAATTGTTACCCCTAAAATGTGTTTGCTATTATTTTGGGCAGTCCACATACACAGTTACTGACCTCCCCATTTCTTTCAGCTTCTTTTGGGACTTGCAGTGCACCTTCCACTGCCAGGGGTGTTCAGGGGTGCTCTGCTCCTCCAAGAACTTCAGCAATGCCTGCAAACGGTCTGAACAAAAAATAAGCACCACAAGTTCTGATTAGCATTGACCATATAAAAAAAGACTGCATATGGCATAAAAAGAGAACAGAACCTTTGGCTTGTGTACCATTGATTTGAAGTATGGCACTTTGGCTGTCGCCATCTTGTTTTTAGTCATAAGTGACTGTATTTGGGTGAGAGTGTGCGGCTGACTGATAATGCCGACTTGTCAATAACAAGGTAGCAAACCCTGAAGTATTCACTGATTTATTATGAATTTTAATCTAAATGGGATCATAATTTTCAAAATAAACATTTTAACTGTTCTGAGCAATTGAGGCCAACTTCATCAATAAATTTTCATCAAAACTACAAATTAAGTGACTCCAATCAGAATCTTTGCAAGCTGTGGAGTCACCACCTGTTGGCCATTACAAAGAATGCAGGACTAAGGCATTTGGCTCCTCTTTCCAGACCGGGAGGCTCAATCCATTTCTTTTATGTGCAGCAGATGTTACCAAATAGTATTTCCACAAATGCACTGGCACCACAAAGAAAAATGAAACTTACCCTGTGTGATAAGGTCAGGATTCAGGACAAACTCATCAGACACCATGAAGCCTCCAGACACAAATAGCTCATTGTAAGTGTGGTTCTTGACATCATCTAGCGTGTCCACTCCAGCAAAGCTCACTGAAGGTAGCTTTTTCAAAGACACCAGCGCCGGGATCTTCAGGGTGAAAAGATGAAGTTTTAATGTGAGATGTGAATTTCCTCAATCACTATCACAGCACTGAAACTCGCATCTTGTCAGGAAAGAAATGAAACATGTTTTTTTCATAAATATATTAAGATACATAGGTATCTTGACATGGCATGCGAATAACACTAACATTGTACATCAAATGTAAAAATTACATTCATCATCCCATTATTTTTATTTGATTACTCCCTTTATCATCTCAACGACAGACTGAAAAGGAGACATTGACTGTGATGGAGAGGATGACAGGAAAAAGTGTTACCTTGTGCACATGAGCAGCAATGTCCTCGTTCTGAATGATGATCAGCAGTTTATCTAAACTGCCGCTGTTTTCCAGAAAGGTCTGTGGACTGCACTCACTGTTGCCAAGACTTTTCAAGTACTCCTGCATGACAGACAGGAGAAGTGAAATTTGAGGAGATAGATAAAAGTGACACACACACACAAAGTACTGACTGACACAAAGTTGAGCACTGACACATGGAGTGCAAGGTGTAAAAGCCTGCCAAGGTTCACACTGTCAATATATATTTGTTATGTCTTTGCCTGCACGTATGTGTGTTGCCACTCCAGATAAGCTCTAGCTCTAATTAAGTGATCAAGAGCTTATTTGATTAAATGATGTTCAGGAAATGGTTAGATGGTGATTTTTTATAGTCCAGTTTGTCATTTATCTAAAATACAACTGAAACTATTTGGTCACAGGTTATTGTATGAAAGGCTAATATCAAATATATAGATAACATTTAATATCTTTAGGTGTGCAAAGTGAAGTCGTCACCTTGAAGTTTCAAAAACTGCAAGGGGCAATTTGTCATTATTTTCTGATCCTTTTAAAGATAAATATATCAGATAAGAAATAATCCACATCAAGTGAACTTTCAGGGTCATTTTGCAACCTTGTTTAGTGTACCTTTATCTCCTTGCAGACAGTGCTTTCTTCCCCCTCATCGCCAGAGTAGATGTAGAATTTCACTGTATTCTTGGTGACATCCTTAAAGATCTCCACAAGGCTACTGAAAACCTCAGGTTTTAGCTGACCAATTAGGCTGCCAGCTAGAAGTCCAGTACCAGAAGCAGGGCCTGGATTTTGAGAGTTACTCTCTGGAGAGTTTGAGGTGATTTGAGAAGGAGAATAGATGTCCATCTCCACCTCTGTTGACAGTCCATCTGTTTTAGCCTTAGTCTCTTTGACAGTTCCTAGTTTACCACTCTGAGATGAGTTAGTGTTCTCTGACACAGAAGGCTCTACTTTAGTCTTGGAAGTCTGTGTGGGGGTGGGGGATGGTGTTGTAAGATTAGACGTTGTCACTGGGGGAGGTGGAGAAGTGACATTGGAGGGAGCAGGTGGGGCTGGGATCAACTTGTCCATCTTCTCACATAGTGCTTTGACATGACCCTTAACGGAAATAGGGGAGACAAACGGAACAACAAAGTCTGAGAAGCAACTACTGGGCAGCCAGCAGTGACGTGGAGGTAGCCGGGGAGGTAGCTGCGAAGTATAGCAGATGTGGTGACTCTGCATGATGTTTTTAATGTCAGAAGTGAGGCTGTGAACTTCCTGGTTGAGTATGGTGTCCAGACTGATTGACGGCCTGAAGGGAACCTCCTCTACCACTGGTAACGCGGGTGGTGCAGCTGCCTTCTTTACTTCCACAACTGCAGGGGTCTTCAGCACTGGGCTGTCTACTGTCACTGTCACAGCTTCTGCCTCAGGCTGGGGCTTCTGCTCAGGGAGAGGCATCACTTTGTCTAGAGGAAAGCAGGCAGGAAACATCACTCTGATGCATAGAGAATCACATTTAAGTAAGTGTCCATACTAACTGCTTTAAATTACCTTCACTGGTAGGGACATCCCATGATGTATGGTCTGAAGTGTGTGCTTGGTCTGAAGTGTGCGCTTGGTCTGAAGTGTGCGCTTGGTCTGCTGGGGAGCCTGGACTAAATGGACTTCCAGGACTACAGTCCATGTCCTCCTAAACAGAGCAAAGATCATCAGTCATTTCTAGGAGCTCATGTAGTGCACAGTTAAATATTCCATATTAAAAGAAAAACAAAAACACAATCACCTGTTCATATCTCACCTCTGTGTAGTTTGTTTGTGATACTGGCTCAATTTGTTTTTTAGGATCTGGGGCAGGGACGACAGGTTCCCCACTGCCTGAACCTGTTGATGGTTCACCATTGTTTGATTGCACAGACATTGATCCCTGGGCCACAGCTTTGTTGAGAGTGGTCAGCAGGATGTTGAGAAGGCGCTGGGTCTCACTGACTGCTGAGGAATGGGTGTTGCCACATGCCCTCAAGTCAGTGTCATAGATGCCCATGCTTTCCATCACTGCTGTCAGATTGTCACTGTGTCCACCCTCATCTCCAAGCTCATCCACTTGTGCACCTAGCAGGATGGACATTTCATTGGAGCCAAATGCCAATTTACCATGTAAGACTATCCCAAAGCTAGATTCCACGTGCATTATATACGTAATGTGAAGAACAGTTATTATTGCAATGCTGTCAACTCATATTTAAAGTGGACAGGGAAACAATTTAAACTGCAGAGGCAGGGTAGCAACACATCTTTACAAGAGAGTTTAAAAATTTTTACAATGTTAGCAACTTGTTTATTTATCAAAAAACTAAAACACAAGCTTTGTGTCAATATAGGGCTAATGTGCAGCAATGTTTTCATTTGAGATCATACTATGAAACAAATATTCCTTTTTATCATGAGTTCACTTTGGAGGCAGAACATGGAAATCTTAAAGAAAATTAAATGACACCGTTTAAAAACAAGCTTCACACGCAAATACAGATAATGCTCTCCTCACCTCTACTAGGCTCGCCGTTGGTCAGCGGATCTGTGCGTTGGTGTTTGTTCATGCCTCCCCTCTCATCTCCCTCAAATTTCCTCTTGAGACTGTTGGGGTCCCAGGTTCCATCCATTCCCCTTTCCTTTCCAGGATCTTTCACAAGTGCTTTCTTATGGAGGTGGATCAGCTTAAGTAACTGTTTCATCTTGTCTTTATCATATTCATTCTGGGAGAGCCGCAGCCTCTGTGGCTGAGGCTGGGACTCAACGTGGGGCTTGTGCTGCAGCTGGGCCCCATTTGAGTTGGCCAACCCTGGCCTCTGTCTGCTGCTGTCTGGAGGTGGCTTCTCCTGTGCTGGCCTCTCCGGAGGTGGCCTTTCTGGGGGTCTCTCTACCCTGTCTGAGCCCCTGTCTGAACCGCCCCAGTCAGAAACAGGACTGTATTCCACTGGGGCCGGGGCTGGTGTGGGGACAGGGTTCCGTATCCTTTCAATGATGTCCTTCGTCTTATTTAGAGGTAAAATGTAATTGGCAGGGTTGTGGATGTAAGAACGCAGCAAGGCATCCAGGTTAAATTTGGGTCTGGGTACCGGTAGCGGGTTGGTCCGATCGTCCACATTATATTTATAGTCAGGCAAGATGAATGGCCGTACCGTGCCTGAATCCATACGAGTTAAGTAATCTGTGGCCTGTCGCTCCACCCCAGAGCTCAGGTCTTTGCCTGGGTTGAGGCGCAACTTGAAAAAGGCATAGTGCAGAGCAGGGATGAAGGGTTCCATGGAGGACAGGATAGCAGGCCGTGGCTCCACTGTCAACGGCTCTGGCTCAAACAGTCTGGATGCTGAAATGAAGGACACAAATGTCAGCATTACAGCTACACAACATTTTAACTATTTAAGACTTTTAAAGTATCACAAACAAGAATTTCCACCCCTGCCATCATATCTAAACTATTATTATAAATACAATTGCAAATTTTAGGTTGACAAGTGAACATCTATTTGGGAGCTTCATGCAGACACTGAGGATCAGTATGGAAATGGACCAAAAGATAGTGGAAAAACACTCACAGTACTTGACCACCATCCTTGACTCCTGAAAAATGAATAATGCTTGCAGGTTCTTCTCAGCCCGCCCCCGCCGCTCTACAACACAAATGGAAACTTTTTAAAAAGCTGATCCTCACCAGAGGCAACAAGTAGGTGTTTAAACTGACACAAAAGTGAATTATTGGAGGAGGTTAAAGAAAAGATTCTTGGCACCTTTGGACTCAGCCATCTGAGCTGAGGACAACAGGAAAAGAAAGCCCCGGTCAAACAAGGACTTCACCAGCACCTTAACAAGGAGAATAGACACTACAGTTAGAAACACCAAAACATTTCAACATCAGACCATGTGACCAATCACCCTACACAAGTCTATTACTGGACACCTGCATTGCCACTCCTCCCTCTTGAGCAACTGTGTTTCAGTTGTTGTTGTTGTTATTGGTAGATGATTCATCTATTTTATAGTTCATTAAAAAAAAAAAAAGAAGAAGAGATAAATGATGATGGAACAAAATCTATTTGATTACGCAACCTGATGATGTGGAAACAAATATGCGTAAAGAATGTGCCTCTCCCTGATGCATTCTCATTTGACCTAAGGATTAACCAAAAGAAAAGCTTTGTGTATGATTCTGGATGTTCCAAATTCTGTTCTGGATTCTGTGCAGATGCAACTTTAGCTTGCTGTGTGATTCAGTGCCATGATCGTGCACCTTTTAGGGATTTTCATGCATGAGAGTCTCTCACATGTAACCTGGTAGGTAACAACGTGACTCACCATCCTGTCCCTCTCCAGTTTGTTGATAAGTGCTGCCAGACTGCCGCTGGTTGGTTTGCCTTTTCCATCCACTACCTCAAATAGGCTGCAGGACATCCCACACTTCATTACTGCAGACAAAGAAGAACGCTTTGGAATACAAAACAGCCCCATATTCATAGTCATTTATTTTCTGTACATGTATAACCAAGAATAGTGCCGCATATGCCTTTATAACAGTGGTAGATGGTTAGTTTCAACTAATTCACTACCACCCACTAGGCTAGGGTATTTTTCTGTCATAATATTAGTACACATGTGATGCAAACTGACCTTCCCGTGATGCGCTGTAGGTGTCCCAAGAAAAGAGCACAGAGGGAATCTTTCGCTTCACCTGCTCCAACTGCATGCCCTGATTCACCTCCAGCTTCTCAGGCCTGCTCAATCAAAGAGCAAATAATAGCAGATTCTTTGCAAAAACCTGATGTCCATATGTTGCATAAATTCAGCTTTCCCCCCACCCCTCCCTCAAAGAGCTGTGCGGTGTTACAGGTCAGCTTGCACAAGAAACCAAACACACAGAGACTAAAATGTTTACTCACAGTTTGAAAGGAAGATAGGGCCTTGAGGACGATCGTAAACAGATTGGGAATAACTCCTGGCCCTTGTTCACTAATGGACCACTCCACACAGAATAGCAGCTTTTTCCTGCAATTTCAGTAGCACAGGTGAAGAGTCAGATATACAGCCAGAAAATGGAACCAAAACTTTTTTTTTAAAACTAGATTGCTATTAATAACAAAACAAGCTTTACACAAGTACGGTTTAAGAATTTTAGTAATCGTCTTATTTCATTTGGATCATCTGAGGAATTTAATGGTCATAGTGAGCATGCCAGTCAAGAGAGTCAGCGAAGGAATCAACAAAACAAACTAGGTCAAGATGAAGGCTTTGTTGTTCTATTACAATTATCTCAGGATTTTAAAAAAAAAGTTTTTACCTCTACTTCCCTCAGGGGAAATAGTGTTGAACCTGCCAAGCACAGAAACAAAATGTCAGTTTACAAAACAAACAGGCGCGGGGTTATGTGTAATGCAAACCTACATAAGTTTCATTACTTTCTGCAGGAACGTCTACCTGTGCACAGTCATGGGAGTCGCTGCAGCCTCCTTGCCTTTGTACTGAAAGGAAACCACAGCATAGGGGCATACATGCCTCGGCCGTGGCTTGATCTCATCGAATGCAAACTCAAAAAAATATTGCTGAAAGACATCAAAGAAACCATATTACAACATACTGTACAATCAAAGATAAGACAACGAGCTTAAGATTACTTTGATTGAATACACATATGCAGTGGGTGAATGAAACTTACCTGAGTGAGCTCAAAAGCCCTGTAGGACAGCAAAGACGTAACCCTATTGGCACTTTTGGACAAATGACAGTCAAACTTGGTTGTAGGTTCCTTAGCATTCTTAGGCATGTTCTCGTGAATGTGCTTTATTTTGCCCTGCGAGACAAAACATACTGGTTGGTTTGAGGTCCCTTAGGGATTCATGTATCAGTCAGCATTACAAATTAAAACACATCAGCAGCCATACCCTCATAACTTTAAAAATGATCATGTCTCCCATTGAGCCCACTTCAAAAGGGTTGATTTGTAACAAATCAGAAAATTTGGAGAGATAAACACCTATAATGACAAAAGAACTGGATTAGAAAAAAAACCCATCATCATCAATATGCATCACCTTCACATTACAGACATTGAACTATGAGAATAGGCACATTACTGTTCCATGATTGTAGAAATTAAAATCACAGCTTTAATTCCTTGAGTGTCAGTTGTGAGCCGATACTAAAGTGACCAACAGCCTCCTTTTCTGAATTAATATTCTCACTCCATCTTGTGTCTGTCCTGGGGAGATCTGTGTCAAACGAGGCCACGCTTTCCGTCAACCCTCGTGCTTCGTGCCTAAGCAAATCATAGTGTTGACTCATCATAAAACGTTCTTTTTTCAACAGTGATT
>CAAKHG010010307.1:665-12758 GCA_901007715.1 Dactylopterus volitans | reverse complement strand
GTGTTTGGGTTTTGTTTTTTTATTGCAAGATTAAAAAAAAAAAAAATGATAGAACTCCGGCAAACTGATGAATGATTAACTGTTCTGAACGTGTTAAATTCATTCCAGAGTTTGGAGCTGCAGCATGCATGCATATATATATATAGCTATATATATATAGCTTTTTATATTTATTTATATACATAAAGCTAAAGAAATGTTGAAAGAGTGGGAGTTAATTCATCAGTGGACTTATTTACTTTTTTTGTTTTTTTCTCTGCTGTGACAGACGCAGCTGAATTGGATTTTATGGGCTTCACAACTGAAAATAGACGCCTTGTTTCACCCCCACAGGCAGAAAGCTCAAAAAATGGGTTATTGTAACAGATTTTAATTGGTATTAAATTAGTAATGATTTCCAAAAGGTCTAAGATGAATTTCCGTTTGACACAGTTTGGATTATATCCTGAATCAATGGGCTGCCAGCCCGAGGTGGATGCACAACACGCAACACACACACACACGCACACACACGCACAAAAAAAGGGGCCCACAATGCCTCTCTGTGTTTTGTTTTTCTATCATATTCTCATTCATTTTTGTCAATTTTTCAAAGCTGTTTTCTTTCCGGATCGGAGTGCCTCGCAAGTTCTCTTTGTCACAAACAATAAGAGCGTTTGAATTAAACATGACAAGACATGAGAGGGCTGGTTTGTGTGTGTGTGTGTGTGTGTTTGCGTGCGAGTTTGGGGAGTTTTTGTAGACAACAAGATCGTCAAAGTCAGGAAAACCCGGCACTTTCAACGCTTTTGGTGGCCTCATTTGCGCAGCATCCGCTTTGCTGCGTTAAAAAATAAATAAATAAAAAAAATCGATGTATGCGCGGGGTATTTGTGCGCGCCGCTGCCCCAGACATCATTATTGATTGAAATCAGGCTTTTTATTGGGGGGGGGACAAACGCCACATGACTAATTTAGACAACGAGCTCTGCTCACAACTGTCCCCGGAGGCGCCGCGTTGCGAGACTGCGCACACACACACACACTCACACTCCCCAGGACGAACACACACACAGCTACAAATTCAACACATTAAACATATTCATAACTCTTGCAGAAATTTCCATAAAGCTTAATTCAGGCTGTCAGAGGTCCGCTGTTAAATTAGAGAAGCTCCCGCAGACAGTTGACAAAAGAAACTTTAGAAATGCTATAAGCAGCAAGTTTTTAAAAAAAAAAAACTTTTTTTTTTTGAAGAATATTGCCGCAGAGTTTTATGAGGAAAAAAAAAAAAAGCCTGTTTAAATTTTTTTCTTTTAAAAAACTGATTTGCTCTGTAAATTCTGTGGAGTGGCTAAAAAGACACAAAAAAAAAAAAGAAAGAAAAATCAAGGCAGAACGCAGACGCTTTCATCGGAAACAGCAGCCTTCCGGCAAATAGTGGCGAGGCGAGAAAAAAAAAAAATGTTAAAATCGGCATCGACGCTGGAGCCAACGCAGCACTGAGCCGCTCAAACGTGAAGCCCGGTCACTCCGCGGAGGCGGGACGAGGCCGACGTCGCTTCCCGTTAAGCAGAGCGGAGGCAAGTAAAACGGGCCCGCGACAAAAAAATAAATAAACAAAAGAAAAAAAAACAAATATAACAGCATCACAATAAAGATGTCAGGTTTAATTTGCCACCACTTTCGCCGGCGCCGCGCGTCTGCGGTGGCGGCTTGAATCGAAACGGCAGCCGCGGCCAAAACCGCCGGGGTAACGGAAACCGTCAAGGAGCCGGTTAACTTTGAGTTGTTTTTTTTTAAAAAAAAGACCACCGTGAACGTGGCCTGCTGGTGCGATTACGGAGCTACGCTGGGTTTCCCTTTATACCCAAAGTTCCCTCAAGGTTTTAACACAATAGGCACCATTTTGACTTATCAATTCTAGAAACGGCCATATATTTTTTTTTTTTAAGAGGAGGTGGGATGTATTGGTTCCATGCTCCAGCCTGAACTATATATATATTTAAAATGCACTGCAATATTTCAATCAAGTCATAATCCAATTTTTTTTAAGACCCGTCACAACCAGACTTCAACATATTAAGGCCAAACATTCAGATAATTAGATTTTAGGAAACCTGAAATCCTCCATTTCAGTCTTGTGGGCCACAACTACAGGCCGGACTAAACAACGTCGTCACCAGCGATTAATCGCCATCACTGTCGCCGTCAATTACTTTCCCAATGAATCAATTATCCAGCGGATGATGAAGACTGGCCGTCAATTTGCTAAAGCCCAAAGTGGCATTTTCAAGTTACTTGGCCAATAAGATAGAATGTAGGGTATAAGATATATGGGATATTTTTAAAAAGCACACATACAGAGGAAATGTTACTCTGTATTCGCCATTTGTCATGTTTTTTATGAATTTGTAGTGGGGGTGTAGCGGTTCACCGCACCTGCGGTTCGCTTCAACTTTCGGTTTTTAAGTTGCGGTTCAGTTAGAACTTTGGTTCGGACATTTAGCAGTCGCATGAATCCGTGGATTTCAACAACAGAAAAGGGACGCATGTCCAATCCCGACAGCGTTGCTAGTTGCTTTTGCAGCTCTGATTTTGGACCAAGCTTCATTCTGAAGGCGGTGAAGATCTGGCTGTCGTCGAGGGCTCGTCGCCGCTGTGCCGGGCTGAGCGAGGTCTCTGTCGGCGTGATGTCTCTTCATACGCGCTAGCATGTTTGAGGCGTCACCCCCTCGCTCCCACAGACGGTTTCGCTGAACACAAACGACAAATAACTCGCGTCTCGACAACAACGCGACCGCCAGCCTCTGTGGTCTCAACTGGAAATCCATATGGAAGACCGAAGAACCGCCGGAGGGTTCTGCTAGTTCAGGTTTGTCCGCCATCGACACGTGTGAGAGGTGATGCTGCGTTCAAGCGCTCCTCGTGATTTTGACATGCGCGACCAAACCGCGGTTCAAGATGAGAAAACGAGTCACTGAACCGAACTCCTCTGAACCGCCGTTTAGCGGTTCGGCTCAGAACCGTTACGCCCCTAATTTGTAGTGCTCTTGAAAAAGCTGCCCTGCTCACAAATGATGCAGTAAATTATATCTCTCATATATATATATATATATATATATATATATATATTGTTTTGGTTTCAAAATCTAAAAAAAAAAGGAACTCCGGAGTGTTTAATGCCGGGTTTTTTTGGAGGTTTACTTTAAATGATTAACGTGGAACATATCGGAAACCATATTCATTTTGGCGAAAATGTATTCATGTGATGAATAAAAGGTGTTCCCATTATCCACCTAATTTCAAAATTGAATCCAAATCTCAGACTAAAAACACGACTTTACATATTTGCACCTTCCAAGCCCAGCAGACTTGCTTGCCTGCGAATGCAACCGTGAATTCATTCGGAGCGTTTGCAGACTGTGTTGACATTTCTGCAGCTTGGGGATTCCGAAAAGGCAAAGATTCCGCAGCAAATTGTCCTACCTTTTATTTTTTTTTTTCTATCCATCTATCTACAGAAAACCCACCAACGCGGCATGATCTCACACAACATTAAAATAAGCCACCAGCTCCCTCGACGGAAGCGGTTGTCAAACACCAGGACCGGGCTAAAAGGCAGCCTGTTCAAACATACCTCCGGTCCCCGCCACGCTGACACCGGAGGGGGGGGGTTCGGGGGAGGGGTTTGTCGTTGGCCGGCGAAGTGGTGAACTTTCGGAGCAGGCCGGCCAGAAGCCTCCGAAGCTCGGGAGGGAAACTAAGCGTCGGTCGGCCGTAGGAAGGGAGGAAGCAGGGGTTGGGGTTTTTTTTTGTTTTTTTTCTTCCCCCAGACTAAAATGTGCATGTCTAAGTCCTTTAGCAGATTTGTAGCGCTGGGAAATCAGCGCGCGGAAGAGCGGCGATACGGCGAGATATGCTGAAAGCGAGAAAAACCTGGTCGTATTTCTTCAGTTTCCACTGCAGTGAACACGGAAAAATCCTTCATATGGAGGCTAAGAGTCCACCGGGAAATACTGCTGATATGCAAAAAAGGGGGGGGGTGGATCTTCCACCTCTCCGCCGAAAAAAAAAGGCTTATCTGTTTTGACTTGGTTAATCTCTCCGGCTTTCACAGTCTGATAAATGCCACTTGTTGTAGGTATAACTGATCTCTAACACCCACAGATTGTTATCTGTCACGCCGTGCGCTATTAAATAAGAATGCTCTTGCACATCCAGCGTCGTGAAACCATAAAGCTCCGCTCGGCTTTATCCTCGCCGCGCGCCCGAGACGCATCAAAACGTTAAGACGTTGTGCGGCGTGGGCGAAAAGGTCGGCGATGCGCGTTTTGCGTGTGAATACGTCCGTTGCTCACTCAGTTCCTGGATCTCCAAGATCACCGGCGGTACATCGAGAACCGGCGGGCCTACCCTGCAGAAGGCAAGATCCCGGCTGTAAATTCGGGCCGCCATGGTAACCACAGAAGCGAACTACTGCGGTATCGATCAGCCAGCCGCGAGGGGTGGTCAGCAACCCGTCACAACCACGCATGGCGCCGCCTCGTCTCGCGTTCCGACGGAAAAATGGCAGCCGCACTGGTTGCTCCACCAAATATCCCGACTTTGGGACCATTCCATTCGGCTCCAAGATTCCAGCCACAGAAAATCACTAAAATGGAGGTCAACGCGACAAATTCGGAGGCCTCACCCGGCTCCAGTGTGAAGTTGGGCCAGCGGCCAGCGCTCGGGGTCCGTCCGCACCGAGAACCATAACCATAACAGTAACTGTGAGGATAATGAGGGCGCGTCCTGTTCGCCGCGTCCCAAAACGGATATAAGCGCAGAGTGCTCCGCAAAACACTTCAAAAGACACGAGGATTTAGGGGGGGATCCAGCGTGTTGATGTCTTTTGAAGCACAGATTTCTTTCATACTTTTTAACGCCAGCCAACATCAACGATGGGACCCCGGCGAGAAAGCAAGCAAACTTTGGAGGGCCCCCGTCAGCACTTGGTCTCACAAAAAAAAAAAAAAACAACGCACTTTTATGTGCACTTCATGGCCAAGCGCCACGTTACGCAAGCAAGTTGAACACGAGGCCCTGCAAAATTTACACATAATTCATCCAAGTCGCCCCTGAAAGCGATCTCAACCACACCGCCGTCACAGCCGTGGTGCGGACTCCGCTGGGGTTACGGCAACTTTAAAAAAAAAAAAAAAAAGGCATTTTAATAGGCATCTTCACAGTTCTAAAAGGGTATAGCTCCTTACCTGGGAGTTATCTGACCACCAACTGGGCTTTAAATAATGGCGCCCTGAAAGACTTTCATGCCCTTTACAAAGTAAAAGCAAAAAAAAAAAAACACAAATTATTAACGCACGCGGCGCTATTGAGCCGCCCCGTACCGACACCGCAGCCTTTGAAGCTCCCGAGGACCCACGGAAAAAAAAAAAAAAGTTCAGGAGCTGCTCAGCCGAGAGAAAAAGTTGCAGAGCCCCCTGTTTAAAAAAAAAAAAAAAAAACTGGGAGTGGAGCTAAGGTGAAACGGCTTTATGAGCGCCGCCCGGCACTTCTGCAGCCCTTCTGTGGCGGTTACACAATCCTGGCCGCGAGGCAACATGCACTCCGCCACAACCGCGGCGAGTCGCCGGCCCTCCTCGCGGACATTTGTCATCTGCCACATGAGGACAGAATGTCAAGCGCCCACTCCCCCCCCCCGCTCAAATGTCTATTCGGTCGGGTTGAGGGACGGGAAGCGACCACCTTTGACGTCAACCTCTCCTGCGTTGAGGAATCTCAGCGCTGTGAGAGGCGGCTTAATAAGGGATATAACCGCCTTGCCACGACTGCCAGAATTAGTGGATTAGACCCTCGTAACGCCGCTGAAAAGAAAGCGGCGTGCCGTCGTGGCGGCGACGAAGCCGGGCAAAAAAAAAAGGTGTTAAATAAGCCCCCAGCTGGCGGCAGAGCACGGATACTTCCTAATTACATCATTTTAACACACTTAATGCGCCATCTATGCAGATGTGCGGGAACGGTTGACCTCAGAGTGACACCGGCGACAGGAAAAGCCATTTCCTGTCAGGGGGGGAAAAAAAGGTACGGTGGAAGCAGTCCTGGTGGTGCAGTTTTTGTTCCCCGGAACAGATTTCACACAAGTCGTGATCACCTAACGCAGAAGACAGATTGCCTCCCTGCTGAGCGTCGTTATAGATTTGAAAGACAGCCAGAAGACAAGTAGTGGGGGGAAAGAAGAAAAAAAAAAACACACAACCCTCGCATCCTTTTCTTTCCTCCAGTGAAGCGGGAAATTCTTTGCCGTCATGAACATGTTCCGTGTGAATGTCACGGAAGATAAAAAAAAAAAAAAAAATGATTTAATGTAACTTTATCCTTTTGTATCTGCTTCTGCGCGGTTTTATTGGAGGTGCATGAGATGTTGCCACGGTGATCAAAGGGGCTTTTCATCAGTCGTCTCGGATTTCTAAACCGGCACAGCCGAACCCCGGCAACGTCGCGGGCGCTACGAGCCGCGCACAAGGCCGCGCAGGTGACGACTTTACATATTTACCACAAATAAACAGCATCAAAAGCGAGAGACAGACACCTCTCACAGCACTTTAAGGAAAAAAGGATATGGGCTGTGTTGGTAAACGTGAAAGGGTTTACCATGACTCAGCGAGAACTCGATACACCAAGGCTGCATATGTCATTTAGTAATATTCACAACCTCACTTTGTGTAAATCAGTCACACGGTGAAACCTTGTTTTTTGTTTTGTTTTTTTCCTTTTCGGCACCCTTCAAAGTTTGTTTGTTTTTTTTGACCACTCCGAGACACCATACGCGCAAACATCATCACCCAAGACGGGATGAACCGATTTTCGCCGTCTCCGAGCACAGAAGGGCTTCGCGCCAAACAAAGTGGAGGCTACGGTTGTGATATAGCGGATGAATATGGGACGGGGGGGGTCGGGCTGGGCGATCGTCCGATCTCGATTCGGGATCGCGATAAAAGTTGGATCGACCTTGATTATCAGCATGGGACGTTTGTTTTTTTTTTAAATCAATATCATATGGCAAAAGTAAGCGCAACGACAGCATATCGGCATATCTGCCGGCTAATGTACGCTATGCAGGCAGGACACGCCCACTTCTTATCGTAAGCGTGGCTACCGTTGTAACGGGAGGTAGTGATGCGCGCTAGCAGGGCGGAAGAAGTCAAGAAGAGACCGCGGAGGCCTTCAGAGAGGAGGGGGTATATGCCGAGTCTCCAATCTCTCATCATGGGGAACGTTTGAACGCTAGCTAGCAGCTAGCTATCACCAACAGAAAGAAGTTGGAAAAATGAGTGAAACTGAAGTCGCGGACGGCGAAAATAATGCAGAACGTGAAAGCGACGTCACTACATCATCCGGATCGAAAATATTGTTGGGAAAAAAAATTAAAAAAAAGGTAATGTGACGTCAGTTGCGTGGAAGCGGTTTGGATACCGTCAAAGTGACGAGGAGCAGATGAAGCCGGTCCGCAGAAAACGCCGCCGGTTGGTACCAACCGGGCCGGGAAACACCAGGGACCTCCTCAATCACCTGAGACGGCGCCTCACGTTATTAAACTTTCATCGTAAAAAGGTCCGATCGAAACTCTTGTTTCTTCAAGTTCCGATCAGTTCCTGATAAAAATCAACATCGGTCGATATGAAAAGAATAAAATCGTGCTAACTTTTTTTTTTGCCATCAAATCGCTCACAGCGGACCCACGCTCGCCCTAAAAACAGCGCCATTTTTACACTGCTAACTCTCACAGCGGCTAAAAATAAATAAATAAAAACACGTGGTTTCTTAGCGCGACGGCTTTCACCGCATGGAGGAAAACGGCTCATGAAAAAAACGTAGACGTGGCGTGCGGCGGCGTCAAAGAGGCTGGAGGTTGTTAAGTGGGACTCTTACGGGGTCATGGCAGACACGCAAAACAAAAAAAAAGCCAGCCAGCCACAGTCCACCGCTCAAGAAGAAACCGCCTTCTGAAGCCTTTGCATGGACTTCAGGAACCTATAATGCATGTTTTATTTACTGTGTTTAATCTGAGCTCTTAACAGATGGGGCTTTTTGGTAGACTGGAGCCCAAGAAGGGGGCCGTACTCAACCTGGTGAACTGATGGCTGGCGGAGGCCTCTGGCGAAAAAAACATCCCGCACGCTTGCATGACTCAAAAGACAGCGAGGTCTGAAGATGCAGGGGGTGAAGGGGCGGGGGGGGCGACGTGCTGTGGAACAAATAGCGCTCTCCTTTAAGCATGGGCTCCCAACAAAGCCCGAGGCCGTCGGCAGGAGTCGCGCGTGCCAGGCTAAAGTCTTAAAGAACAACCCTTCGATGAAAGGGCCCTTTCCACCGCCGATGAAGGACGACTGCCTTAGAAGTCGCTCGCAAGTGCCACAATGCACCACAAGCGCTGACGGCGCCGAGGCACAGACGGACCTCAAAAGGGATCTCGTCCATTCACCCGTTGGTCCATTCATTCGCATTCATTTCTTCTCGGAGGGGGGGGGGTCGCAGGGGTCGGGAGGCCAATCACAATTCGTGGCTCAAACTGAGACGTGGAAGAAAGAAAGCACGCAGTCAAGTCCTCTATTGACCCTCCTTAGCCTGTGGGAGAAGCCTAGCGCACCTGAACGAAAGGCTTTTTTTTTTTTACTTACTTTCTTCTCCCTAAACCTCGCCGTTCATTTGATTCATATTTGAGGTTCGTTAAAATATACGCCGTCGCGTCATGAATGCATATCGCCGGTGCGAGACGGGTAAAACAAGGACTTCTCATCCCAAGAGCGGCTCCCTTTTCCTACCATTTCTATTAGCTGGTTACCCTGCTGCTCCGATTGATTTTAGCCTTGAGCGCATTTGTTGCTGAAATGTAAAAAGAAAAAAAAAAAATCAGCCAGTAAATAAAAAGAAAGAAAGAAAAAAAAACGCGCCAAAGAGGTTTACAATTATCTGATAGCAACTGCAGACGCCACCTGGGAGCGCCGACCGGGAGCCGCTCGGCAAATATGAAAACCCGACGCTTAATGGACGTGGACGCGAAACAAAAGTGGCAGGTGCGCCGACGACGAGGAGGAGGAGGAGATGCTTTGAGATATTGAAGAAGAGGAAAAAAAACAGCTCATTTGTATTGGCGGGGTGTTGCTGCACACGCTAAGGCAGCAAAGTCGTCGCTAAACATGAGCCAGCATTTTTTTTTTTTTGCCCCGATACAAAAAAAAAAAAAGGATGGAAAACTGGGGGGGGAACCGCTTCATCCGCCGCGGCACGGACGAGGCCGCGGCTCCGCCGCATGTAAATCAGCTCGGTGGGTCACACTGCCGCTTTGTCTGCTCCGGGTCCCCGGGTCCAGCGCCGAGCAGGACCATGACTGGGCAAAGGCGGCTCCGCGGGGCCACGTTGTGCAGCTGAGCACATAACACACACACACACACACACACGCCGGGCCCCATCGCTGAGGCTCGATCGCGTTCGCCACACCTCCTCCCTCGTGACGCCGTTAATCTGTTCAATCTATTTCACAAGTGTGATTCGTCCCCCTGAACACACACACACACACACACACACACACACACTCACACCCAGACCACCTCCTAGACACAACCACGCTCCGTAATAAAACCCCGATTATGAGAATAAAAAAAAAAAAAAGTTGGCACTCTGGTGAAATGCTAACGCACGCCGTTAGCCGTTAGCGGATGCGCCCCGTCATACCCAACCAGGGCGCTTTCAGCCGCTTAGCTTTTGGAACGTCCATGTTGGACATTCCACAGCGTTCCCGGTTCTTGTGTCTAACCGACGCCACTACGGTTTATCGCTTTTTAGCCCCGCCCCATCTCAGCAATGGCCAGAATAGCGGCGAGGGGCGCCGGGGTCTATATCGATTCCAAAAGCACTTGTTTCCTTCCAGGAAAACATTGTTATTCCACATGGCAGACGTCCGTGTGTACCACACCTAAACCCTAAATCCCATCCCGATTCTAAACCCCAACTCCTACACGTTATCCTCTGCTCTTAAACCCCAACCACAAGCCTTACATACGCCAACCAGCCATAACATTACGACCCCCGCATGTTTTACCATAGAATATAATGCAACAGCCCTGCAATAAATCCTCCTTCATGAGGATTTTTTTTATGATTGAATTTGTATTTAACCTGCTTGAGAGTCACAAATCACAGCCCCGATAATCATTCAAAAATGTCAAATTTTCACAATTTTTTGTAATTCACTGCGTTACACCGAGAGGTGCCCCGAATATTTTGGGATGAACAAAAGTTTGGAAACGCGTCAAAAACGCATCTGCAAATCACTGGACCCAAATTAAGTGGTTTTAAACAGAATCCCAACTTGTCAGAGTTGTGGTTTGTAATGTACGTTTCATTCATTCATCACTTAACTGCAGAAATCTATGAAAATCCCAAATATAGTTCATTTGAAAAAAAGGTTTGACTGCTGGAGAATCCCGAGCAAGTTCCATACGGGAACACGGTTGGCTAAAAAAAAAAAAACAAGTGTGTGATGTGGCAAATATGAAACTTTGATGGATTTTTTTTAAATTGGCGTACGCAGTGACGTTTGTTAGCCAGCCTCTGAAAACCCGCACGCTCGCTCGAAGCGGCGCTGACATTTGCTGCGCTGGATTGCGCCGCTGTTCTATTCCGGAGGAGTCCGATGATCAA
The DNA here is from genome assembly GCA_901007715.1 of Dactylopterus volitans. NCBI lineage: Eukaryota > Metazoa > Chordata > Actinopteri > Syngnathiformes > Dactylopteridae > Dactylopterus > Dactylopterus volitans. The sequence continues at coordinate 2,075 of CAAKHG010010307.1, read as the reverse complement.
GGTTAACGTTTGTTTTTTCATTTACAGCGGGCAGGATGGCCTTCGTTTTTCCCGGCGAGTGGTCCGCCGCCGCGGCGACAAAAACACTGCGCAAACGCGGCTTCCGGGTAGAGACGCAGTGCATGAAGCGATGTTATAATTACACATGGGAGGGTCAGGCGTCCGGTCTCACTACAGCAGCGTCCAAAAGGCTAGCGCAGGTGTGACGCGTCTTTTGCTTGACAAAAAAAAAAAAAAAAAAACCTTGCCAAAGTATGTCAAATGCAAGAAAGGAGCATTAAAAAAAAGAGAAAAACCAAATCTCTGGTTTAAAAATCAGCACTGGCAAAATACTACATAGCAAAAAAACAAACAAACCGCTGGCTCCATCCAGCTCCAAACACTCTTATTATTAGCAAACATGCCCCTGCTGGAGGGTCCTTGAGAAGAAAGAAAAAAAAATAACTTTAATCCATATCAGCTCCAGGAAAGCTGTTCTGCACTTGACCTTTGACCTCCGCGAGCAGAAGACTGGCTGAGAAAAAAGAAAAAAACAAAAAGCTGGTAGGATACGAGCGGCCGCGCGGCGATAACGACTCTCGGAGCGAATTTCATCCAATCAGCTCTCCCGGAAAAAACTTAATCTCCTTAGCGTGTTTTTTGCGACATTTGTGCTACTTTTACCGACGTCGCGGTTTTGTTCCGTTTGCTTTTTCCCGCTGCACCTCAGGGTTGCTCTGCTTTGCATTTCCAAAAAAAAAAAAAAACCTTCCTAAGCACGCGAGTATGACAAGGGGAGGGTGTTTCGACCTGCTAGGTTGCAGCACGGCTTCAGTGTGTGCACGTGTGTGTGTGTGTGTGTGTGTGAGGCTCCAGAGTCCCTAAGGTTCACGGAAGCATCCTCCGAGGCGTTCGCGGCCATGTGCCAAATCCGTTACCGCGATGACTCTTGACAGCAGCGCCTGCGTTGTCCGGGGGGGTGGAGGGGTGTGTGTGTGTGTGTGTGGGGGTGGGCATCCCTGCGCCCGGCGACGCTGACCACGGGCGGCCGGCGCCCGCGTGGGCAGGGGGAACTGCAGCGATTGCGCGGCGGGGTTTGGGCAAAAAAAAAAAAAAAAAAAAAAAAACCATCAAGGAGAGTATGTTCTTTAGTGCACACGTAGGCGTTTCTTTTGTGTGGTAATGAAATTGAGGCAGGACTCGGTGAAAATGAGTAGGAGAGGAAGAGAGAGAGAGACAGAGAGGGAGGGAGAGACGGAGGCTGTGCATGGCGCCTGAAAAGGATGCAAAGCCCGGCAGTAAATATAGGAAGACGACGAAGGGGGGAAAAAGAACATTGCGTTCCTTCCCTAATCTTGTAAATCACTTCACGGCGGCGCTAAAAAAAAAAAAAAGAAAAAAGAAAAATAAAGGACATCCATAAGGGAAAAT
>CAAKHG010010304.1:7381-21026 GCA_901007715.1 Dactylopterus volitans | reverse complement strand
CTATCTTAGAAGTACAGCAACGTACATACTGACACGTGCATGTACACACAGACACACACACACACACACACACACACACACACACGATTATTTGCATTTACAATTGATCTGATGTATTAAATCAGTGAAATGCACAGATCAGTTGCTGATTAATTTTCTGTTGACTGACCGATACACATCACCTAACATTTCTGGTGTAACATGTAATAGAAACACCATAACAAACCATTACATCAGCATTTTTTGGTCTGTTGGCATTTTTTCAACAATTCTTTTAAATAACTACATTGTAAATGTTCTACATAGAAACATACAGATGCTTTAAAGGCCACAAACCAAATCAAATCAGATGCACCGGATTTGGATAGAACTCAGTCTCACCAAGCACAGATACAAATATGGGTGAACTGACACCAGGGAAGAGAAGGTTGGATAGGTTTCAATGTCCTCTTATGTACACAGATATCAGGGCTTGGAAGTGTGCTCTGAATTTAGGGAACCATTAACAGCCCTAACAAATTATTAGCATAAATTTGGCATTTAGTAAGGCAGCAATCTGACTAAAAGCAGCCCCATGTTTTAAAAAAAAACTATTTAATAAAAATCCACAAACTTGACATCGGTTTGGAGGTGGCTGGATCAAGGACTAACAGATTTGTTGGTTTCAGAATTAGAATCACATCAATGATTAATTGAATTTACTTGATTAAAAATGTATTACCCAACAATGTAAATCTCATTTACCATTTTTAAGAAATCAAATATACTAATTTTTACACGAGACAGCTAAGATAAACTACCTTACTTGCACAAAAGAAGAAAAAGGGGTCAGTGGTGAGGAAAAACAAAGTACAGCTTGGGAACATTGCATTGTAAAGACATCGCGCTCTGTTGTGATGCCATGTGAAAATAAAACTCTGATACATCGTCAATGCTGCATCACTTGAAAAGTCAGTACCTGACGAGTCAGTGCGAGTCAAAAGCAAAAACCTGCCCTCCCACAAAACACAGCATGTCAGGGTTAGCTAGAGGAGGCTGTGGGGAGATTTCTTTTTGAGTGGAAAAGGAAATTATGCTGATAAACGTGGACTATATGGAGTTTCATGAGGTACTGAACTGAACCAGGAGGCTGGCTCCTTCTTGAGGTACAATTACTAGCCTTAGTTTTGCTTGTTTACATTGTGCTTCAATAGTAGAAGAAGTATACCTGTGTAACAGAATAACACCTAAACTGAGGAAAAGGTATGCTTTATCTTTACAATTAATGAGCAACTGACAATTGTTAAGGTTTTCAACTTACTTAAAAGGAATGCGTTCGGTTTGTAACCCTAATCCGAGTACTGCTCTACATGTTTATGAGAGAGTTATTACAGCAGCAGTCATTTTCCTCTGCCAAGCCAGCTTGATCATCCTCACAGCGTTGTGCTAACACCTATGAGTCCTAATGAAGAAGAGGCTGCTACTGCTTGTTGCGATGGACAGCTAATGTCAATCCAAACCCACATATAAAGATCTCTTCTGTATGAGCTTTAACGTGCTATGCCATTTCTGTGGTGCATGAAAAAGAAAAACTTAAGCTGAGCAATAAATGTTGACAATGCAAGTGAAACTGCAGATCGAAGAACACCTACCTCATAGGAGAATGCCACAGCCTCGTCATCTGCTTGCACCTGCTGAACTATGACCTCAGACTTAAAGCCACCATGCTCTCCGTCATCATGATTCATGAAGTTCTCGTAGAGGTCATCCAACTCATCCAGGACAGCAAACTCTACTTTGTTTTCAAGGTCTAGCTCAGCCTCCTCTAATCCTTTGCCCGCTGCCTGTCCTGCTCCAGAGCTTCCCTCAGCTACTTCCTGCTGGCCTGTCAAGTCATGCAACTCGCCATTCGGGCTGTCTAAGCCATCATCGTTCCGTCCCTCTTGCCCTTCGCCCGTGTACAAAACTTTTCTCTCTTTGCTGTTGCTGCTTTCAGTGAAGCTTACACGGATCTTAACATCTCTTAGCAACTTGAGGTCTGGTAGGAACTTGGTGACCGGGGGAGCGTGGCGAGCAGTTCTGGGACATGGTGGGTTGGAACTGCCCTCAGCTGAAAGGTGGCTACAAAAAGCTACTGAGCCCTTGCTGAGGGGCTGCTGTGGCTTGGCTTCCCCGTCCCCTGGGGTGTATATGTATCCATCACCACCAGAGCTAACGTCCATTACCTCTGCGTCACTGGACGTTTGCAGGGGAGGTGGTGGAGGTGCTCTGCCCTCATCTGGGCCAAAATCATCAGGTGGCTCCAAGGGGAGAGGTGGTAGAACATCGTCCATTTCCATTTCCTCTGAATTTAGAACTACAACCTAAACAAACTGATAATTCTGCCTAAAAATCTAACTAAACCTGCCAATAGACTCCCTTTTTTTTTAAAACCAAAATGCATGCAGCGCATTCCTGTATAGACCACGTACCAGAGGTGAATATGCTAAGCTGGCTACATTGTTCTTTTCATTAATGTAGACAGCTTTCAGAATCACTGTCTCAATTATTGGAAATCACAATGCATTCAGCTTAATACGGGATCTAGGCACTGATCATCCTCCTATGGGTTCCACTGAGAGCTAGAAGAAAATGAACAGTGAGAGCAGATGTCAACCATAATTTACTTCTGCCTTTCGACATTATATTTAAATACACAGAAGCAAAATCGATTTCAAAATTAGATCACTAACGTTTCCTCGAGTTCAAATTGCATCATCAACTCAAATAAGGAAGGAACCGTGCGCATCTGTGGAGTCTGCAGGCGCACAAGCAGGCCGTTGGTAACCTTAGCATGAATGCTAACATGCTACCAAGCAACCGTCAGGCCATTCACTTATTCGCGTCGGTACAAATCGTTAGCTAGCTCGAAACACTCCGTTAAGACATAACCGGGACACTCACCGATAAATGTAACGCGACCTTTTCATCCCGGGCACCTGACTACATTTCTAAATTATTTTATCCTCGGCGCGCTGCCACACGCACCCAACGGCAGTACCGCCATCTTGCAGCAAACCAAAACGGCAAAAAGGCAAACTGAGTAGTCTCCGCCCCCGAGTACCGGCTTTTTGCTGATTGGTTAAGAACGGTGTCCGTCAGCGGCAGCGTCGGGACGGCAAAACCCGCCACGCGGGGAGCCTCGCTTTCTAAAGAGACCACAAAACCTTTATTATGACGGCGAATCCTTCAAATGAATTTCACTGATTATGGTTACCGGCCATAAAAAAGTATGCTAATATCAGTGCCAGGAGAATGACATGTCACGAGTCAGTGTTTAGTCGAAACACAGTGCATGCTGTCAAGTAGTGGTGTAAGTAGTAGTGGGATGCTATTTTTTTTTTTTTGTTTCTAATTATTCTATTAAACTGCTGACCAGTGACAGACATAAAACATTTGTTATGCACTACCAAACTTCCCCTGAGTGCCTACAGTTGCCAGATTTTGTTGAAGACAACATATGATAACACAGGATTTTTTTTTGACACACCATTCACACACTTTTCAATCACAAATAAAGTAGCTTGCTGATTACAAAAAGCAAAAAATGTCTTGTTGGCCAAATGGGACTAAACGATTTATCTGGGATTAGAATGATACATGAATCCACATGACAATTGTTGTTTTAGTTCCATCCTCCAGTCACTACAAATTACAAACGTCATTCTTGGAAATGAGAAAAAATAAAAATAAGCATCCATTAAAAAGCATGCATCTCACCTCCAGAACTCATGGGATACATATCTGGCTTTCTACACAACCATTTGCAGGATTACACAGTTATGCTTGCTGTTTTATTCACTCATGTTAGGAAGGCAAGGTTCAGCTTTGTACAGGGGTGCTGGAGCAACCCTGGAAATGAGCCATTTTCTCAGATGAAAGTTTTCCTTCCACAGTCATTAAAGGTTGTATAACCACTCAAGCTCTTCAAAGGTTCCACTCATCACCCCTTTACAGGGTGTTCTCAGGGTGTTAGTAATATACTGATCGACAAACCTATCACAGGTGCAACCAAACATATGACTGAATGGCACATGTGAGAATGCCAAAATCAGCACGATAAATGACTATCCTGAAAAACATCCCATAATGTTGTCTGTGCATATTCTCATTCGTCCAGGTCATAGGTATCTTGGTAATGTGACACATAACCAAATCTTGTTTTTTTCAAACAAGTTTAGTTAAGGGGGCGGGGGAAGCATGTGGAGCACTCAACTCCACCACAGAGGGACAGGGGGTCTTTGCTTGGAGGCATCAGAGCAGTCTTTCCCCATCTTGGTGCAGATGTAGTCCAGCTAAGCCAGTTCCTCCTGAACCTGATGGCATCTGTCCAGCTCATGTTATCACTCTTTCATTGCTCAATGAGCACTTTTGCACATATACTGGAGGAGCGTTTCGTTCAAGCAGCTGGGACACAACAAAACCTTCAGATGCTGGATGATCAGCATGCACATCAGAGCTGCCTTTAGAGTTCTTTCTGTGGATGTGTGCTTTCAGATTTTTTTTTTTTTTGTTTAAAATTATAGGACAGTGCAGTCTGGTCTTTTTTGAGCATGAAGGGGGCTTTCAGGTATTATACACTCTGTGTGTATCTCTGTCTTGCTCTCCAGTGAGGGGAGTTCACTGCAGTTGCAGGCGTTGTGGTCTGAAGTTGCCTTGGTGATGACAATGAGGAGCATTGTCTGAGATGTTTGTCAAAACAATCCTTTCTTCCAATCGCTCTCTGGCATGTCACAGTGGAAGTGACCTTCTTTTAAAAATGCCAGATGGCACTTGTAAATGTCATATCCTGCCAAAACAAACATGAAACATCCACATTAAACATGCAAAACGGGTTTAACGCATGCGCATGGCATATCTTCTGCATGTGATAATCTAACAGACATTGTCACATGAGTATATACTGTTTTGCAAAAGCGCAACAAAAGATGTAGTAAAAATCAAATTAGTTTAGCCAGGGAAATTGAACTCGAGTTCTACCGTACGACTGATAACATATGAAATACTGATTTTGGAAGCATTTGTGGTCCAGAGAATGCTTGTTACTTGTAAAAGCAGTAGAATCGTTTTGTAAGTAAGCGTGCTTCACTGTACTGCAGTCCATCAGTCTTCCACCATACCTTCAAATTGCACTATCGACCACCGGTGACCTTGCAGGTGAGCAGCCACAGCTGTGTGCTCCGCTCTCCGGGGACAGAAAGGGCAACTGACGAGTCCGTGAGTTGCTGGTTTGACCTGAGGTTGAACACCCTGCACGCGCCAAGTCTCATGGTGCTACGAAGCAAAAATGCATGTTCACATGAGCATAAACATTACACTGTCATAAATGTACCTTTCTTAGGACAGTGGCTGCAAACATTGAATGAAATGACCGCTACATAAATGGATCATTTCATGTCTGATATAGCATGATGTTATAAAAAATACCCGTTTCCAGCATCTATACTCCGGTGGAAACTTTATGTGGCTCATTAAACTTATCATAATACACATTATACCAGTGTAAAGTACTAAAATGCTCCAATCGCCAATGCTATTTCTCAAGTTAACACATTAACTGAAGTGATCCCACCAAGTCTTGGTGTGGCAGACTGGCTATGGCATGATCAGCCCGTGCCTTCCATTTGTGGCGCGTGTGGATGGGGACTTTTGTGCTCCTTTTGAGATAGTCCGCCAAGTCCTCCAGCTCCAGTACAAGGCGTGCCTTTTCTTGCGAGTACTCTAGGCTGATGACTTTGATAGGGAGCTCCGGCATGTTCCAGCTACTGCTGTGGCTCCACAGGAGTGATACTGGTTAGGAATCAACATGCCAGTAAAAGCAGCTGCAGGGGGAGGCTGGGAGACATCCCCAACATGCCACTGCCCCTAAGTTGGGAGATACATCAAAGTAAGAATTCCATACCTTTCTTGAATATTTCTCTGTCAATATAGTACCAAGAACCAGCAGCACACAACTGTGTGAACTCATCCTTCATACAATAGAAGCTACTTCCTTGGCAGTCAAGACTGCGTCTGTATTTACTTGGCCATGAATCAAAGAAGAACTTGAGTGAGTTTCTTTACTGCCCTCTTTACTCCATGTTGTGTGATCGAGTCGTCTTGGGATGCCAAGTAGGATTTAATGTGGAGACAGAATGCATGTACAGAATCACCAGAAATCTGATGTAAACTGCTGGAAATGCTTGGTGACTTTGCTCCAAAATGAACTTGAAATTGAGATTTCTAACAACTTTCTGAAGTCATTTGACAGTCTCAACAATGGATGGATAGAAATTAAAGTTTCCCATTTAACGAACAATTAGAGTCACTGGATATCCTATGAAAACATCTGTTCAATATGTATGACATAATATGTTCTTGTGCTGAGTTGAGTGTGACAAGCTGATCAAAGCAATCTCTATTTCATTTAAGAAATGAATCCAAAACATAGATGTATGCTCCATTTTTCTGTACCTTAAGTTAAAAGACTTGAATTAGAATTGATTTTTTTTAAGAGAGGAAAAGTCAAACAAATTGGGATACATTCAAATATTATACCTAATACGACCAAACAGAAACACTTTCTGTACCAGTTGTTAATAAAAGGAGATTATATTATGTAACCTGAAATTTTGCTTGTATCTATTTTTTGCACACGTTATTCAAGTCATTCTTTGTGTTTATGTACGTTGTCATTTGGCATTATTTGTTATGATGTAAATGCTTTGACTTGACTTTAAAGGAGCAAGTTTCAATTTAAAAAAAATACAGCCTAGGTTTCCGTGAGGTTTCATGACGCTGACTTTTCTTACGGCAAGGGGGCTTAACACGCTAGAGCTCTTGCACGGATGTGGTGTAAATTTACCTTTGCTCGTACTAAAACCCAAGAAAAAACATTAAGCACACTTACCTGCATGTTATGCTTGTTCCAAACCCGCCGGCAGCCGCTTTCCTGTAAATAAAATGGCTGAAGAGGTGAGAAGGGTCTACATTACCTGCAGCCCGGAAGTCTACGCGAAACATCCACTTACACTCTTACACTCGCTCGGCCGATGACCCGTGACCACATGGTGTTCCTGTAAACACAACAATGGGTGCCTAAATACAAATAGTCCAAAACGAGCCTTGTGATCTAAACGTAACTGAACAATGCTGTAAAGATGTCTGTTTTTTACTCTGCACCCATAATGGGATGGTGCTATTCAACTGACCTATTGCATGCGGTGTTTATGAAGAGAAAGTGGCCACCTGCCTGCTGTGAATTTCCTCGGTGCTACTGTAGAACACCGATCCTCCAGGACCTGACGCAACCATCCTCACGTCTCATTCCACGTCTCACCTGGAGCAAGTGACTGCAGGTGTTTGCTCAGGTGGTGACTGATCATTCTCTCGCTCAGCTCAGCCAGTCCACAGCAAACCAATTCATGTGTCTCCAGTCCCGCGGCTTCCTTTTGAATGTTTATTGATTAAATTGCTTGCACCATGTTGATTTAGATCTCATTATTGAGTCTGATCTGTTAGATCGGTGACAGTTGCATGCAGTTACTTTATTAGTTGAAAGGATGAATGAACGGACAACTGAAAGGCATGTTGTGTAAAGAACTCTTGTTGATGCTCTAAAGTGTCCAACTGCTCCTACACCAGCCTATAGGAGTCAGATATTGTTCACTACCATTTAAGTCAGTCGTGTGTCACATGAGTGTATTCACTGACAGACTACATGACAATCATGCAGATGGATGCATCTCAAATTTCCAGTTGGGGTCACTGTTCACCACCAGTGGCCAACAGTGGCAGCTACTGTCTGATGCTGGTTTTTCATCGTTTTCCATTGGCCTTGCCTGTAACTTTGAATAATCTCTATGATAAACTTTTTCATATCTGTTTATCACTTTTTTTTTTTAATGATAAATAGATATGTACACCCATGATATCAGTAAATGTGCTCTACCGAAAAGTCTCAGCATTTTCTTAGATAGAGAATTATGTCTGTTGTACAATTTCTAAAACCAGTTCAGGCAAGCCTCATATACTGTAGCAATACCGTAGCTTCTCAAGATAACAAGTTTAATCAGAAATTCTATCACACTTGCGTATTGTATGCTGCTTCTGAGTGGAACACAGCACATGCAAGATAATAGAAATACACAACTGGTTGAAAGTTAGTCTTGGGCTTCTATGTATGGAGTGCATGCCAATATGCATTTTGAAGTAGTGAACCCACACACTGACCAGTCCTTGGTGGGTAAATGTTCATCGCAGGAAAATGGTGGTCTGCATCAGCTGTCTTCTTGATTAATAGTAAATTAGCGAAATTGCCCAACAGATGCACGAGCCCATCATAAGGTGTTGTTTTTTTTTGGAATTTCTAAAATGTTGAATCAGTCAGAGGTACAGTTGAAACGTTCAATGCCTGTTGTTAACAGCAGATTACTGTTGTACAGGGTTGCCTCATAACTGATCCCCAGCAACAGGTATAAATAGAAATATGTTTACAGTTACAGTGAGCAAAAAAATCAAATCAAACTGTGTACTGAACTGTTAGTTAACTTAAATTGCAAGTGTAAATTGTTCCAGCCGACAGAAGCAAATATTGCTTTCACTGTCATTTAGACAGTTGATTTTCACTTTGAACCATTTAGGACTTTTACTCTGTAGTTCTGCCTTTGTGTGCCTCTTGTTATTTTACTTCCTGTCAGTTTATTGTTGTCACTTGTGTCATTTGCTAATCAGTCCTTGTCTGCCATGCCGCCCCTTCCCTTCTCAGCCAGTTGCCTCCTTGTTTGCCGTCACCTGTGCTCACCTCTTCCTTGCCACGGGATTTGTTCAGTTTGTTGCTTTAGTTCTGTCCTCGGTGTCGCTGTCTGTCAGATCCTTGTTCCTCCAGCCTGGTTTGGTTAGTGTCTGGTTTTGGTTTGTACTTTGGTTTAGATGAACGTCAGGGCCCCATTTCGAAAAACAGGTTTATTCAAAGTTGAGATTGTTTCTCAGTCCGTAATCCCTCATTTTGGGATTAACAGAGGTAATCTTACTTGCTTGCTGGCCGGTTTCTCTGCCTCTCCTCCCTCTTATCGTCAGTTTTTGTTAGAGCAAAAAGACTGTATAAATCATGCAGCGTAAATCAAGATATTGTACGTGATTAACAATGCAGAGTGACTATCTTTCTTTCCACATTTATTCAGTCCATATCAAAGCTCCCATCTAAGCATTAATTAGTGGAGGCTTACTGTCACAATCAAAATCCTGATTGAATATCACTTTGTTACACAGGGACGTTGAATATTACCACTTTTACGCAACTGATTATCCTCCAAACAATCAAATATTACATAGCATGAAATTACTTCAGCTCTGAATAAAACCTGTAGATGTTCTTTTGTTTAAAAAAATTCCATCCAAATTTTCATTATATGTAATCTTTGTTCTTGTGAATTAAAATCCCAGGAGGCTTCAGACATGTTAAGATCAGCGATTAATGATCTTAATCAGTCATGATGTGATTTGTTTCATTGTGGAACATAATTCCCATAATATTGGAGATTATACACTATGTTAATATTTCTTAGTGAGCAATATTGTGATGCAGCTGCCAGATGGAGTTTGAAAGTGAGTTTTTTTTTTAATAGAATGCACAATCATAATGTGTTTAAACAGCAGTTCAGTGTCATTTACATTTAGTACATTTGTTGAAAGAGTTAAAAAAAATAAAGTCACTGGATGCTTGTGAGACAGCTACTTAAAATCGATTGTGTTTTAAACTCAAGTGCAAATAAACTAACACGCTATTAGTGGATCAGATTATGAACACAATCATGTCTCCCATTGATCTATATACCGATCAGCCATATCATTAAAACCACTGCATCTTCACCATAGAGTATTATGCAGTAGTTCTGCATTAAATTCTCCCTCCAGGATGAGTTTTATGTTGAATATATATCTCACCGGTTTGAGAGAGGTGTTGAGGTGTCCCTAATATTTTTGTTATTCTGCTGTAGTTCATCTGCTTCAAGGTTGGACATGTTCACAGATGCTCTTCGCAATTGAGCAACTGTTGTCTTTCTGTCAACTCGATCCAGTCCGGCCGTTCTCCTCCGACCTCTGGCATCAACAAGGCTTTCTCTCCCCGTGAACTGCTGCTCATTGGATATTCTCTCTTTTTATTCCATAAACCCTGGAGATGGTTGTGCATGAAAATCCTGATAGATCAGCAGTTGCTGAAATACTCAGACCAGCTCGTCTGACACCAACAACCATGCCACATTCAAAGTTATTTAAACCAGCCCTCTTCTCCATTCCGATGTTCAGTTTGAACAGATATTCTTCTCTATTCTTCCTAAATGTACTGACTTGTGGCATGTGATTGGCCGATAAGAGATATGCGTGAATGAGCAGCTGAACAGGTGCACCTAATGAAGAGGCTGATGAGTGTATATGCCCAATTTTGGTGCCAGCAACACATCTGAAAAAGTTAGCACAGGCTCGCGCTAATCACTCTGTAACCACTTGTTGTAATTTTAAACATAGAATGTTTTACATGCTTGCCTGATGTAGGATTTCAGGTGCTGAACAGTTCGGCATCTCCTTCGCTGTATTTTATGTGTCATACTGCATCACATATTTTCAGTGGTGACAAGTGGAGTCTGCATGCAGGTGGACTGCAGAATCATGCTGTTGTAATATGTAATATGTGCAAAATGTCTTTTGGCATTGTCATGCTGAAATAAACAAGGCCTTCCCTGAAAGACTATGCTGCACCAAAACCTGCATATATCTCATCTCATTGTCTTCCGCTTATTCCGGTTACGGTTCGCGGTCGTGCTGGAGCCGATCTCAGCTGACAACGGGTGAACGGCGGGGTACACCCTGGACCACATGGAGGACAGACAACCACTCACACTCGCTCACACACACACACACCTACAGGCAATTTAAGAGTAGCCAATTAACTTCAGCATGCTTTTGTAGGTGGGAGCAAGCCGGAGTACCCGGAGAGAACCCACGCAGACACAGGGAGAGCATGAAAACTCCACCTAGAAAGATCCCAGGCTGGGAATCGAACCTGCGACCTTCTTGCTATGAGGCAACAGTACTAACAGCTGTCAGTGTTTTAGTGGTTAGCACTGTTGCCTAAATGGTGCCTTCACAAATGTGGACGAAAGCACCCCCATACCGTCACGGATGTTGGGTTTCGAACTGCACTCATAACAAGATGTTCCTCTCCTTTCTAGCTTGGGAGGTGGTGGTGTCCATGACAGGATCTCAAATTTTGACACCTCAGATAACAGGACAGTTTTCCACTTCACCTCAGCCCATCATAAATGAGCTCAAGACCAGAGTAGGCGACTGGTCTGGTTTCTGGATCTGGTCTGTGTACGGTTTCTTCTTTGAATGGTAGAGTTACCACTTATGTTTGTGGCGAAAAATTGTGCTCACAGACAATGGTGTTTGCAGTGTTCCGAAGCCCATGCAGCGATTCCCTCTACAGAGCCTGTTTTAATGCCGTGCCATCTGAGACGTCAAAGATCACAGTCATCCAACATGGATTTCGACCTTCTCCTTTGCATAGAGTTCTTCATATTCTCTTAATGTTTAAATTATGACATGTGGTGCAGGCAATGAAATCCCCCAAGTCTTTGCAATTTTACTTTGCACAACACTCATCTAACGATGTGGCAATATTTGCCATTGCAGTCTTTCACAGAGTGGTGAACCCTCCGCCATCTTTACTGCAGGAGGACTCAAGTTTCTGGGCTTCTCTTTTCATATCCAGTCATGTTACCAACCTGTTGCCAGTAGAATTTCTCAATTTCAACATTTGAGATGTTGTCTTTTTTCTGTTTTCCATCCAGTATGGACTTTTTTGTTTTGCAAGTCATACTGTTTCTCTTAACATTTTAGTGCCTCAACTTAGTGTCTCAGTTGTCCCTTGTAAAGTTCCAGTCGAACACATAGATTTCAAAAGCAGGCTGTGGTTTAAATTCAAATTCACCAGGAAATGTGCTGTAAGTCTGTTAACTGATGAATTAATGGTTAACACCTAATCAGTCTCTATTGACATTTCTCAGCTCTTGCTTTTTTTTTAAAAATCAACAAATATTCACTATTCACCAACAAATACATTAATATCTCCATATCCACAGGATTAAAATGGAGGCTACAAACCTGTTGCTATTTGCTTTCTGAAATAGGCCCCAGTTCTCCCATTCTATGCGACAATCACAGTCCAGAAAGTGTAGAGACGCTACTCAGTAACAAATAGTCCCCAAATATGAATCAATCGCAGAAATTTTATTCTATGGATGAAGTTACTGATTGCAGTCAGGTCAAAATAGTTTCCTCCCAAAAAAAAAAAAGAAAAGATATCAAATGTTCTTTGGCAGTCTTTTTAAATTAGCACACATTTTCAAAATATGCATTTCAACTCACGTTAGGACTAATTACATGTGACTGAGGCAGCTAGTGCTGAGTAGTAGGAGAGTCTTCAAGTTCACACAACTGCTATTGAAAAAGGCACAAAGTGGGCTTCCTTCATCACGTCCTCAGTTCTGCAGCCTGAATTGGAAAGAACTGGTGCTCCATTGGCTTGTGTCACAGTTGAGCATGGTGCGCTCCGTGAAGGTCACGTTCCCCTCTGCGTCTATCAGGATAACTGTATTGGTCCTGAACATACATGGGTACACAAACAATCAAATGTCAATATCAAATGAAACAGTAAAAAAAAAAAAACCCAAACCCTTAAACAAGATAGTAGGCAGAAGTAACCACAATGAAATATTTCAGTCATTGTTAATATCTGGAAAACAAATTAATTAATAATGATAAGCAGGCGGCGGCAGTCAGTGCTTTGCTAAATGATTCTCTGATGATGACTAATGTCCCAGACTGACCATCTTCCTGTACCTTTTGACTCTAAGTCTCTGTACAGCTGATATAAAAGTCCACACACCCTTATAAAAGTAGCACTTTTTTTCACCTTAAGGTGACCCAACAAAATTCAAGCCAAAAACAAAAAGACAATTTGTTGGAAAAATAAAAATGAAGTAAGAGTACTGTTTGCTCAAGTGTATGTAAAGCTTTCAGGAATAAGCCCCAGTCAACTTCACACCTTTGGATTTTACAATTATATTCTACTCCGTCTTACAAAAAAGGTTCCACTCTATCGGTTTGTGAGGTGATCTCCTGCCTGCAGTCTTATTCGGATTGTTCCTCAGGTTTTTTCTTGGGATTGAGGTCTGCTATCTGGCTGGGCCATTCCAAGACTTTTATTTTCATTTCCTGAAGCCATTCCTTACTTGGCTTCGATTTGCACTTTGGATCATTATCATCTTTTTTTCTCCAGCTTCCTGACATTTGGCAGCATGTTTTGTGCCAGGATATTTTGATATTTGGAACTAATCATTGTCCCCACTCTCCTGATTGGAAACCCTGTTCCCTGCTGAAAAGAGGCCATCCATGATGCTGCAGGGTGATGCTGCCACCACCCTGCCTCATAGAAGGCGTGTCCTTCTTTGGTTGAGCTGTGTTATTTTAGCAACAAACATTGACTTAATATCCAAATATGTGCAAAATACGGTTCTGGCCAAAAATTCCCCCTCCCTTATGTTTTCTCCTTGTCCTTTTATCAATTTTGGAGGGGTTTCGTGAT
>CAAKHG010010298.1:1177-13939 GCA_901007715.1 Dactylopterus volitans | reverse complement strand
TAGTATCTCTGCACCGTAATGAAATAGATTCATTAAACTAACAAGGACCTATAAGGCTGGCAGGCACTGTGGAAAGCCTGACTGAACTGCTTAACAAGCTGAATCTTAGATCTCCTAAAAATGACTGTACCACCGAGAGATACTTTGATCGTGCCTTTTTAACCAATATCAACAAAATTTGACTTAGATGAAGAGTTCAGGAGAATTCTCAGATCTCATATCCTTGCTATGTGGTATCACTTTGTAAACATGACAGTCCATCTTCATACTGTACTGCACTGTCAAAATGTCAGTCATCTTATCAATTACATTTTTTTCTTGACTTTAACCGATGCAACTCTGTCCAAAACAAAAGCATTAAACATTTTTCACTGATTTATTAGCATTGTCTTGTACAACTTTACATTAGTATAACAGACTCATTTTAACAAAAATAAACATACAAGGCAGTTAAATTATGTAGTGCAACAAAAATAAAATGAAACCACTGAGTGCAGATACGTAATGCATTGTGATGCTGCTGAACAGCTAACTAGCAGCTCCAAGAACCTCAGAGCATCCTATGAAATGTTGCAGGTCAGCTCAGATCCATCACCAGCTGAATCAGTGTTTCACTACAAAGGCAGTAATGTACTGTATCTATCAACCTTATCAGAGAGGTGGGATGTCCAGCTGTTCTGCTCCGAGTATAACAAAAAACTTCATCTCACCACATGTCACTTTGCTAACATAAGCCAAAGTGAGACATTGGTTGCTGCACCATCCAGTGTAAGTGACTTAGGACTCAGTCAGGAGTTACTAAAGTCATAACCTCACCATTGAGGGCTCTCAAAAGCTACTTTCTGGTAAGACTTGGACATTCAGGCGAGTCACTGACATCATTTACAAAAATGAAACCCCAACTTTAAACATGCGATTGAATAACAATGACTGGAGCATTGGAATGAGCTGGACTTCCTCTACACCCATATCTGGTTTGTATTCAAAATCAAGCTAAACTCATATTATACTAAAAACTTGAATAGCATCAGTTTGAAGGCTCATGAATACTAACCCCTCCCATTAATAGTGAGACAAGTGCTTATCAGTTTTCAGTGTTTTTGCCAAACCGGTGCAAACTAGGTCCCCCACTGTGACAAAAAAACATTACCCACTTCATCTCACCAGGTATGTATCTCATTTCTGATATTTTCTGTTACAAGGCATTCTGTGCACGAGTGTTGCCAAGCTATGTGGTGAGACCGTGTCTTCTATTCTAGAAAAAGTGAGGCAGAACACAAGTCATTTTTAAAAGCAGATGCAGTGTTAAGGTTGTGCAGCCAAATCATTAAGTCATTTAGATAAACTTTAGTTGATTTTTTTCCTGAGTGAGTATTGCCAGTAATAATTTATGAATTATCCTATTTTGGGGTCTAAGCTTATTTTTTGAGACGAATAGAAATGTTTAACACTGCTTACAGTATATTTAGTTGGATAATACTTGGACCTTTTTTAAAGCCCTTTACAGATAAATTTAAATTTAAAACACAGCCCACTTATGCTCAAGGGATGCTGAAATGTTTTAGAGATACTAGTTCACAGAGAGGAAGACAATTGATGGTTTGTTTTCTGAAAAAAAGGCCTATTCAAACAATAGTATGGGACAAAGTGACTTAAGAACATAAATATGGTGACCTTAAAAATGCCTCTGTGCCATGACCACGTCTTTACGGCTAATTACACGACTAAAAAATATGAGACAATTAATCATCGAGAAAGAGAGGATCCTAACAAGCCTCTATTTGGTCTCAGTCCAGATATCAAATACCAGTCAAATGGGCTGCAATCATACATACACACACACATACACACACGCAATCACACAGTATATATAGACATACATTCACTCAAATTGTCAGCAGTTTTAATTAAGTCCAATTAGCGTTAAGCATTATTCTGAATCTGATCAGATTATTATTCTTATACCAAATATAAATAAACTTCGATGACACTGTCATTAATAGTTGCTAGAAATAGTCTTTTCATTACAACAGGATGGATTCTTCATTTCAGAACACCAGCAGTCAGAGTTGTTGTGGTGCATGTTCTTCAGGAGTCATAATAAAGGCCCTTTGATGGGGCGTCAGAAGCCCAACAGAATATTCGTCATCGTATTTAACGGAAGAGCTTCAGCTGGTTCACTTTAAAGCAAACACCCCCGATACTGTTGCCAACAGCATGGTTCATCATGTATTTCAGTCAAGGGGGTCTTGGATAACACCCTTGCAAGCTGGCAAAATTCAGTCAATGACAGGTGAGTTGAAATGTGGTGGCTTAAAGAGGAGTAGTTCAGGGAAACAGGTCCAGTTTGGGGGCCCATTCCAGGGCAGTGTTGACCACAGCAAGAGCTGCTGCCCCTAAAGCTACGGTCAGACCCATAACCGCCAAACGCACAAACCGCCGTGCCGCTGAAGGTTGGGCCACTGCCACGACTGAGTTTGCTGCTGAGCTCTCCAGTGCAGCCTGTTTCTGTCTGCGTCGCCGGCGAAGAACAGAGTCTGGTCGCTGCTGAGCCGAGGCAAGGTCAAAGTCTTTAAAGGTAGTGGTTGCCATGCTTGGGAGGGAGAGGACAGACAGAGAAAAGCAAAGAACAAGAAAGTGCAGGTATTAGTGAAATAACCGTGAACAGAGGAAAATTAAATATGAAAGTTAAAAGAAATGAGTATTTGTACGTGACAACAATCAGCGTGAATGTGCGGTTAGAACAGATGCATTTAAAAAAAAACAAAAAACATGCCACTGATGTAGGTAGAGTTTTTCTAACTGGTTAAATACCTATCATGAGAGGCCGTCTCTCTGGCCAGTTCAGACGGTGGGAACTGTACAAACAGATCTCCGGCTCGGCTAATGAGAGTCTCATAGGGAAGATCCTGGGGAATCTGAGACAGCAGGTAATGAACCATAGCCATGTCACATTCACAATCCAACACCTCCTCCTCTCTGTAAAGTACGATCTGCAACACAAGAACCGATAGTACATACATACATACATACATAAATACGTGTCATTCCTTGTCGAAAAAACTGAATAGATTCAAGGAAATAGACTGAAAAACACTGCAGTGTTCAGGTTTACCAAACGTCTTTGATGTTGGTTTGTAAATATGGATAATAATACATGATATACTGCAACTGAAGCCTGTTGGACAGTGAAAATGACGTCCAAGGTAAGCAACCCCTCAAATAAAAACAACATATTCTTAAAGGGCAGATGCTAAACTATGTCCTGCATGTGATAAATGTACTTCATACAAATATACAAACAATGCTAAGTTTCTAAACCAACTATACGAACTGCAAACCTGGACTGCAGATAACAGCGAACTCACCACAGCTGCAAAGTAGATGGGCATCAATGGATGGCAGGCTAGGAAAAAGTCATACAACCGCACAACGTGGCGGAAGTCTGACAGGACGTGGCCAAACCAGGTGATCAGCCAGCTGAGAGCGAATACAGTCCCCACCTCAGCCCTGATAATCAATAAATGACAGAACGTTCCTTAGTAGACTGTACTGCCTCTTATCTTCTACTTCATGTACAAGACACACACACACAGCTTCACAGTGTGTGTGTGCCCATGAGTCTTGACAGACCTGACTCAGGCTGTCATAATGGGATCAATACGCTTAAAGTGCAGATTAATCCTTCACTCTCCAAACATGACCGTTATATTTCTACCCTAGTTGTTTTTCAACAATCTGGAATATACTGATCTTAACAATGAACTGAATAACATTGTAAATTATGGAATTTATGTTTAATGCCACTGACATTCAATATTGGTTATTTTGAATTTCAACAATTCTGTGTTTTCCATTAACATTCCACATTTATGCTCAAGTTTTTAAAAATTTATCAAAACTTGCAGAACAACAATAAAACAATGTCAAATACCGTCAGAGTCCTGCTGCCCTTCTGAGAAGGCAACACTACTGATCACTACTGTTTTTATTTGTCCATTTAGACTGCATATGAATGGTATTACAAATTATAATATTATAAAATTATATAAATCATATGTATATATTATATAAGTTTACAGCTTTTTCCTACTTTCAACACTGACCTTTTTTAAACGAATATGAAAGCTTCATGTTTTTCATTTTGCAAAGTTTAATGTCTTAAAGATAATCTGTCATTGGAGAGAATTACTGATGTCTTGTAACAAAAAACAGCAGTCTTACTGTTGCATGAAGTCATGAACCTCAGGGTTGACCCTCTCAATGATGGGCATCAAGTAGTTTAGAATGTGTTTTGTGTTGTCCATGGTGGGATCCATGAAGTCCCTGATACAGGTGATAAAACAGAGCACTTTTAGTGTGAACAACAGAGACCATCACTGAAGGAGGGACGAATAGAGGGTGAGACCAATCTTTTAATTCTGACGTGTAGATTCATAATGAGTGCTGTAGGTAGAGGGGAAAAGAAGCTGTGACAGAGTCAGGTAGGTACCTGAGGTGATGTGTGGAGAGCTTTTCCACGAGAGCAGTAGCCAGGCGCTCTCCCAAGACCAGTAGGAAGGTGACAACAATATCGTGGTATCCTTGGTAATAGTGCAGCTGGGGATTACGTTTCAGAACTCGAAGGATGATGTCAATCAGCTCTTCTTGGAGACCCTCCCTCTGCTCGTCTGGCATACCTGCACAAGGCCAAGAAAAACAATTGGTTTACAAATGTAAGCACTGCAAATGCAAATGTCAAGAGATTTGGTGCTGATGTGAGTTGCTTTGTCAGAACTAACCAGGTGGGAATCTTCGTAGTGAGCGCTGGACGTCAAGCAGCACCTGGTTGTAGTCTTTGTTATTCTCCCGCTCTACTGTTTCTGGACAACAAAAGAAAAGTCATCATCACCTGTGTGTATGTGTGTGTGTGTGTGTGTAGGGGGTGTTGCATCAAGACTCGTTAAAATTTGTGTTTATATTTCTCCTGTTGGTGCATGTGTAGCTGACATCATACCTGGCTCCTGGTCTAAGACGTTATGGGGGACGTTGAGGAGCCGCGGCCACACTTGACAGCGTATCTCATCGGTCAGCAGTCCGCCCTCGCTGATGGCCATCCTCCTCAGAGCTGCCACATCCACCGGACTCACACTGAGAGCCTGGTTGATGTCTGCTATTTTCCTTTTCCGCTTGCTGTCCAAGTCTGAGACAAGAGAAAACACCGCGTTTAACCGCGGGTCTCCATTTTTAACCGGTGACAAATATACATTCCCATAAGGCGTTGGAAATGTATGCAAATCGCAGCAGACCCAGGATAAGACACTGGCGATTATTCTCTCTCGCATTACAAAGATGAACCGTTTTCGCTCCCGCAATGCCCCCAAACGTACGGTAACCCAGAAGTAGGTCGGCTAACTTAGCAGCATCCCACACTCACCGCCACTTTGTTTTCCATTCATGGGTGACGAGGCAGTGGCACTTCCAGCGTTCATTTTCCCCTCCTCTTCTTAATGTGTCCTTGTTAAACGTACTTACTTCTCATCGTGACAGTCGCCGACTGAGCCCGTCTCGACCGCCAGCTGGAAGCTAGCTGTTTAATTAGCAAGGCACGGCCCGATGGTTAGCTCTTCTCTGTTAGCTGTTTTTCAAGCTAATACCTCTCCGCTGCGGTTTAGAAGACGGCATGTTCAGCGACGCACCCATCTTTGCACGGGCAACTGGCAAATTGGCTAAAAGTCGGGAAACCCCGCTTGATAGCTATACAAGTGGGATGGGCACGAGGCTACATGTTTACGTTGGCTCGAGCACCCGACGGTTGTGTTCGCGCTTAGCTAGCCTCCCAACCCACACACACACACACACACGACGATGACGTAGAGGCAAGACGAGGCGGAAAGGAGGCGTTTACCTTCCACACCGGCGACAATAACGATACGAACAAAATTACTACTTATAGTAATACTGCTACTAGTGCTGTCAATAATAATGCTAATAAATGGTTTGGTTCGGATGGCCGTGAAAAAAAAAAAAACCTCAGATGCCGAAGCATGTTGTGTTCTAAGCAATTACTTGATTGCTGTTAGGCACGTGATTCTTATTCAAAAACAAAATTCGGAGCAATGGCAACATAACTAACATTATTTAAACTGCAGTTCCCTTAGATGGAAAATAACGAGCCTGCAAGGGAGAGACAGTGGTTTCTTCCCATTTCTTCGTTTCGTGCCACCTTGTCTCCTGTCTCCTAGTGTCCCTTCCTGTGCGCCTCCTCAGCGGCTCAAGTGGGAAGGACTATTAGTGAGGAGAGGAGGTAAGGAAAGGAATCAAGGATGTGAGTCTCAGGGTGTTTTTTTTTTATTGTGCTAAAAGAGAGGGTGCTTTTAGTAATTATGCTAACGTGTTTCCTCACTTCCTCTCTCCCATCCCTTTTCCCAGTACAGGAACTTTTTTCAAAAACCTCAGAGTGTTCCCATTGACATTATGCAGGGACAAAGCTTCCCCCTGACCCCAAACTTTCCCTGAAAAAGTACCTCGTAGCAAGGTACGATATTTCAGATTACCCGGAGTTCTTGGGGCTGGAGCTGTATGCTGAAGAATGCTAGTTGGTGGAACACAATCACCGCGTTAACGTTCAACCACCATGTTTAAACGTGTGGCTGCAAACTTGTTCATTTAATTTCTACAATCTTTATTTCGTTTGTGTTTCGATCGTTTGGACATTGGAGCATAAGAAGAGGCTCTATGAGAAGTGGACGGACGATGAGGCTCAGGCTCTTTGGAGCGGATTTGCCGAAGACGACACTCAGCAGGACACCAACGCGCCACACGTGGAGATAAAGTTAGGAGATGTTGAAGAACCTTGAACAAGATTACAAGAGGCTGAAGGACCACAACAGTCGCAGTGGATCCCACCGCTGAATGAACCAGTGGTCTGAGTAGCTTGACTTCATTCTGGACCTCAGACCGGCATCTGGCACCGCGACAACAAAGGATTTCGGCGACCTCGTTACTCGCACCAGTGAGCTGAGATATGCAGGAGGCGCTGATCCAGTGGAATGAAGGTAAATCAGATAAATATTCACTATTTAGTTAGTTACATGCTGTAACAGGAGTCAGCGGCACGCTTTAGTGAGCCAAAAGCCGAATTAACCTAATGCCAGTGCTAACCAGTCAACGGGTTAATGCTAAACCCAAATCACAGACAGATAACTAGATATGTTGGTGTTGTCGCTGTGAGCTGAACACTGATTTGTGTATTGGGATTTCCAGATGAAATGGACCATACAGTTTCACCACAAGTGGAAGAAATGCTCTCAGGGGACGCAGTAACTCAAGACGGCAGGACCGGGAGGTCTAGACACTCTGCCAGAACTGGAACTCTATACTGACTTTTTTTGTTTGTTGTTTTTTAAATCTCATCTCCTTGTTTTACAATATATTTATACAATATATATATATTTATACATGGTACGTTTGTGTTTGTGATTTATTTGAACTGTTGCGTCTCAATCTGTGTCACCAATCAGCGACTGCAGCGTGTCGAGCCCCACCCTTTAGGTACACAATCAGTGTGCCAGGTGTTACCAAAATCGGAAGGGTCAATCCGGTTACTGTGGTACCATCCACAACTTTTGTCAGTGGAAACGCCTACAAATGTGTACCGTGCTGTGCCGTACCGAACTGCTTGGTGGAGATGGGGCTTATGAGGCTGAAGCTCCAGAGGCTGCGTGTTTCATCACCGCAGTTCTAAGATCCTAGTTTAGTCTAGCTGTCGAGGCTTATTCCACCCAAAAACTTCTTTCTGTTGAACAGCTTTAGAAAGTTTTCAAAAGAACAAGAATACCTTATTAGAAATAGGCCTCTGGATGTTCTCACTCACCCAGGTCATGGTTATCTCAAGGAAATTGAATCGAAGCAACTGGACTTGTTATTGGTCTTGGGAAGACGTTTCACCTCTCATCCGAGAGGCTTCATCAGTTCTTATTCTTATTAGAAATAGTAATACCTGCATAAAATATGTGTGAATAGTAAAATCATAATATAATTGCTAAAGTAATGCAGAAAATTCCTGAAGCAATGGAAAAAGTTAAACTTTTTAAAATAAAGCAGACAATTATTTAGTTTACAATTGATGTAAGTATTAAAAGTGTTGTTGATGAGCTAAATTTCCATGATGATGTCCTGTGACAAATTATGTAATTATGTCAGATTAGTACATTTATTTGGATGATACATTTGTTTTAGAAAATGTTAATTTAAAAACCATCTGCTCACCAGGGGTTTCCTGGTTAAATCCACTGGCTTCAATGGTCCAGTGGGTAAAACAGCCTCGCCGTTGATCAAAAACAACAACAGAGATGAGGACTGGAGTTACTGTCACTTACACTCAAGTCAACTCCAGTCACTGACTTGCAACTTCACAGAAAATGAACAGAGGCTTGACTTGGAGGTGAGGGATTTAGGTGCAAAGAGAGTGAGAAAAAGAAGAGGCCAAAAGAGTAAAAAAGGAGAAAGTTTGGAAGAACCCACAGCAATCGAGAGGCTCCCTGGTAAAGACCTACCTTCAGTGGCCATCAGCCTCTCCTCTAACACTTTCCCCATAGATGTACTACTTGAGACAAACATGAGGCAGAGCATAATTGTGCTCCTCTGCCATGTGCTGTGTAAAGCCTCCAAATCACAGGCAGAGAAGGCTATCCTGTTTCATCTGGCAGGTATCACAAAAAAAATGTCCCCATTCTTTGATGTCACTCTGGGCACGTTTACTGTCATCCAGAGTGTGACCCTGTCCGCAAAGCCCAGTTCCCACAGCACTGCAGCGGTTAAACAAAAGCTGCACCACTTGGTTTCCAATGTTATGTATTTATTCATAACATTAGGTATTTAGGACTAAATGTGCAACAGATTGCAAGGAAAACATATCGTAGTTATTGCATCATGGAATCATCATTCCAGTGTATTTTTTACTTAGAGAACCAGTTGCAAATGTAACTCCACCTCCAACTCTGCCTATGAGCGCCCTAACAGCACAATCTTTGATGCCATCAAAGTATAAGTTTGGGGTAAAAAAAACATTCTTGCTTATTTATCAAAAGTTGAAAACTGAAAACCTGTCAAGGCTGTGTGAATTTGGTTTGATGAGATAAAGCATTCCAGAATTTGAACCAGTACAAGTATGGACATCAGTATAGGCACACAAATCTCTTATTAAATAACCACAACTTTTCAGACATCAAAGAGACCTTCATGTTTCTTTGGAGCTCAGTTGTTAGTAAGAAAATGGCACGTTTGTGTGTTTTTGTGCTGGGAAGCAGTTTCATATTTTATCATCCAGCCCACAGATTTGATATAAATCCACTCCAAGCACTCTCAATAAGAGGTCACGTCCAGAATTTTCAAAGAGTAGGGGTGTGAGGATGGTACAAAGAGAGTTCAGCGATCGCAGGTGCCATGAAGCATTTTATTATGGTATGCTCAAAAAAAGCTATCAGCCACTGATGAGTTCAAAGCTTTACTTATTGTCAGAACTCCCTGTGACCTTCAATAGCCACCACAAAGTACTGGATGTGATATCATTGTCTGTGACATTTTGATGCCATATTGTCTTCCAGAATTTCAGCTCAGTTAAATTACTCAGATCCAGGAACACAGTACAAAGATATTTTATTTAACAAGAAAAAATGATTTTAAAAAATGTGCATTTAATACATGTTTACAAGAAATCATAAAAAAGATCTCCTTCTACCTGTAATTTTCTTTGATATTTATTCTGTTCTTGTTACTGTGATATCTCGGGAAAGTCTTCAAATTTGGTTCAAATGTCAAATTAGGCTCAAGTGTGAACTGATTATATTTTGGTAGTCACAAAGGTCAAGGTCATAACTCAGAAACACATGGAGGGAAAGTCTTCAAATTGCCGATGTAGCCAGTTTGGATTGGGCCCAGCTGGGCCCCATGGGTGTAGGCCCGGCCACCAGGCACTCGCACTCAAGTCCCAGCCCCGAGCCTTCAATCTGAAGGGGTTGATAAAAGTGATGTTTTCATTCTGATGTTTTCATCTGTGTGAGGTATCTAAAGAGGTGAATTCAAGAGAAACTTCCTGACCTACAGTCAATGACAGAATATATGAGTGGAAATAATAGGCATTGCTAGTCCACAATATTTGCTGTGGACTGCTGTGTGTTCTGGATATTGTGTAAATCATCTTTTTATAACAAATTCACACGTTCGCTCATTTGATCCAGATTTGTATGAGTTTGCCATATATTTCATGCATTGCTATATGGTTTCTCCATCTAAGTATTCTATTCATGACATCGTCTGTTTAATACATTAAAAGTCAGCTGCACATGCACAAGCGGGAGAATGGAAAATGTGAGCATGACACTTGTGTGTTTTCTAAAAGGAGCTCTGCATGAAAGTGCCCCTGAGGAGTTCATGTCCTAGTTCATGTCATGCACCTATTTGTGAGTCAAAGTGAATTTAACACATTTTATGTAAATGTGTAAAACGAGAAAGACATAGTAGAAAATATGCATGATAAAATAATTATGAAATTGTAAATGCAGTGTGATTCCAAGGTCTTGCATAAGAAGTTCACTTGGGTGATGGAGTCGTCGGGTTTTGATTCCACCTCTTTCCTACAGAGGGAGACAGAGAATATACGTATAAATGAAGGCCATGCTGTTAAACTGAATGGCTCTCCTCTGAATCAGTGAAAGATTATCTGGAAATGTCACTCTAATTTGTCCTGAATGTCTCCGTAGATCTTATAGCTGCATTTAGGAGAAATTTTTTGGCATGTTATGAAAACTTTAACGACTGACAGTGTGACATGCATGAATTAAAGTTGAAGGCGCCGCCAACCTGAGATGCTGTTTCAGTGTTCTCTATCATGATGAGTGGATGTTAATGGAAAAAAAAAAACCATTGTAAATAAATCTCCATTCTCATAAAGAAACTGCAATAGTAATGGCACATAACTTTGTCTTAAAAATAAAGTCCATGCAATTTCAGTCCTGGTTGATCTGGTGACACGCTGAGTCACTGTTAGCACAGGTGAATACTCCTTTTTAATGAAGAGGTCAGGAAGTAATTGACCTTTTTTTTCCATGATAGTGTGAGTAACCACAGTCTGGTCGCTGCCCTGGGCATGAGTCTGCAAAGAGCACAGCACTTTAAAAGGACCTACTAACTTGCTGAGAAGTTGAAGTAGGGCAGCGTAGCTCAGTTGGCACAGTGGCCATCTAATAATTGGATGGTTACTGGTTCAATCGTCAGCTCTGGCAGAGACTGTGTCAAAGTGTCCTTGAGCAAGATACTGAAACCCTAGCTGCTCCTGGTGAGCAGGCTGGCACTTTGCATGCCAGCATCTGCAATCAGTGTATGAATGTGTCTCAGATGTAAATCACTTTGGATTAAAAGCATCTGCTAAATCAATTGTAGAATTATAAGTTGCAGCCCATTGTCTGAAGATCGTCTTTTAAAACCTCAATGTAGCTGCTACAATATTCCCTACTGATCCATTTTCAAAAAAGTGCCAAACATCAGAGCAGTCGTAAATTCCATACTTACTTA
Organism: Dactylopterus volitans; assembly: GCA_901007715.1. Lineage (NCBI taxonomy): Eukaryota > Metazoa > Chordata > Actinopteri > Syngnathiformes > Dactylopteridae > Dactylopterus > Dactylopterus volitans. The sequence goes on along the minus strand of CAAKHG010010298.1, from coordinate 2,386 downwards.
CTGTTACTAAGTGCCTTGGATGTGATCATACTGTCACTACTGTGTGTCATGACAGTGTTAATCTCTTGTCTCATAACCTCTCATGTCTGTGTGCAAAACTTTCACTACAAATTTCCTATTGTTAATTTTATACTGTGGGTAAATGGCCATGGTATAGGCAGGATAATCAACGCCGAGGTGTGCATTAAACCATTCGCTGAGGGTCTTTGTATCCACATCTTAAATCATTTAATGCACACCTACACAGTTTTGCCCTAACTTATTGTGAAACTGCAGCAATAAGAAGTTATTGGTTTCCATTTGCGTTTGTAAATAGAGCATTTTTCTTCTCCTGATATTTAGGGCTGTCGTGATGAGAGAATTTCCCCAGCTGTAATTCATGGTGGCTCAGTACTGCACTATACTATATTATTGCTTTTTTGTTGTACAAACTACTTTGTAAAGGGCAAACAAGGTAACACGATTCAAGAGCCCAGTTTGTGGTCAGATAATGACAAAGGCCCACCCACATCAAGAACTTTAACTATAAGGGTAATAGTAAATATTTTATTTTGATAATTGCTTAAATGTTTGTGGGTGGTAGAGTCTACACCACAACCACGACAGTAGCCAAGGATATACTTTAAATGAATTCCAGAGTGATTTGAATATTGAAACATTGACAGACAATAAAAAAAAAAAAATTTATCAGAAATTACATGGTGTCATGTTCAACTCTCTAAATGCTATAAAACAAATTACATTTAAAAGTATCAATTTACCTGTGAGCTTTCATTTGTGCACCACAGCTTCAATCACCATTGTTACCTAATCCAGCGATAGATAATGGCTTAACAGACAATTATTTCATTGAAAGTTTTTTAAGATTGTTACTTTTACAAATATATGATGGTAACTAAGGCGCACTTTATGCAGTAAATCTTGCTTTGCTTAGACTGTTTTATGGAATGCCTCTAGATCAGAATCATGTGCTGCGTTTCCTGACATTAACTGTGACTTGCAGTAAAGATTTCTAACTTTCAGTACCCAAACCAGCTGAAGTTACAACTGAAGGGCACTAAAATCAGTCAAAATAACTGTTAAATTCTCAGCACCAGGGTTTTGTTGCTGAACGCTACTAAATAATAACAGTACTTAGTCTAGCTGGATCCAATAAATGACTGAAGGTCACATGCACAGCCCATGCAATATAAGTATAATGAATTTAGA
>CAAKHG010010297.1:1182-11626 GCA_901007715.1 Dactylopterus volitans | reverse complement strand
GGACATATATGAGGACGCAGTGGCCTTGACCTTTGACCTCTAACCCACCAAAATCAAATCAGTTCATCCTTGAGCCTGAATTGACATTTGTGCCGAATGAAAAATAAATTCCTTTCAGGTGTTACTGAAATATTGCATTCACAAGAATGATACAGGTCACAGTGAAGATTGACCTTGTCGATACAAAATCCTTTTTTGTCCTTTTTGACATATTTGTGATGTTTTGTCCTGTTCAGCAGATGATTTAGTGAGTTATGGCCAAAAATGTGCTTTGTGAGGTCACAATGAACCTGACCTTTGACCACCAAAATCAAATCAAGTCATTCTTGAGCCTTGATTGGACAAAATAACCCCCACACATTGCATTAATATTCCAAGAAAAGGTGACATCTACAAAATGTCATGTCCTGACATATGGTTTAATCCTTTTAGGTACTTGTGTGTAATTTTGTCATATTCAGCATCGTGAGAGTTATGGGAAAAAGAAAAGTCACAGTGACCTTGGTCTCTGACCAGGCATCTCTGAGACATTGCATTCACAAAACTGGGACAGACTTAAAGAGTGAAAATGACCTTTGACCTATGACTACTAAATCTAATCAGTTCACCCCGAGCCCACATTTGTGCCAAATGTGACGACTTTCCCTCCAGGGATTCCTGAGACATGGTCAAAAGGATCGCACGGATGTATGGATGAAAAATTTGAAAACAGGTACTTTGTATACTCAACCATAAAGGCACTCAAAACAAAAAAATAGATGCATTTCTTGGTGTAATTCAGAAAAAAAGAAATTGTCCAACATATTTGATGCAGGCATACTTGTGAAAAAAAAGCCCATTTAGAGTGGAATACGGACGCTGTCATGGCGTGAAGATAACAACGTTAGGTTTTGGATGTTAGCTTTATGTTTTGATGTGTCTTTGATGAAGATGCCTGCCATCACCATCAATGCCTGCAATGCCTGCCCGTTCTGTAACTGCGGGATCTGGATTAAAGCTTCTCTCTTCTGATCTTACCGGGGTCGTCTTTCAGTAGTTGACAACCCAAACCGAGGATTCCTTTCTCACAGTAATATATGATATATTGTATCTCTAAGTGTTTAGATATCATGCTATCATTATAATATGATGCAGATGGTGCAGTCCGTCGGTGCGCGTCTCCGCTTATGCAGAGGACGTTAGTGAAGTCAATGGTCCTTCAATGTGGCCAGGACACATGTGTGTCCATGCTCCAAAATGATGCACGTTAATGCCAGGGGTCTGGAGGACTGCCAAGCAAGTCAAATATCACCAAGGTATTGCGTAGTTAGTGTTGAGACTCAGCAGGCTTCCTATTCACTCAAATGCAAAATCACAATCAGTTTTAGATGAACATGGCTTATGATATGTATATAAACCAGAAATAATGTTTCAGCAGAGCAGGGGTTGAGGTTGGGTGGTGTAGTTCAAACAGGCACCACACTTTGCGGTGGGAAACAGGTGTTCACACCCCGGGACTTTCTCATTTGCAACAACTAGTCGACAGTAATGGTCACTCTTAACAGTGAGCTGTGCGCTCCAAAACCATTACAACTACTCATATTTGTAGACATTTCGGTGCTATAATTAAGCTTTGGTTAGATTTAGTCACACAAAAAAATTGGCTAGGTCTCTGGAATACAGCGTGGTTGAAATACACACTTTTCTCACACATGTATGATCTGGTTCAACAGTCTGTTGAACATGTGACGAATATAATAATGAATTATATCGCTCCAATAAAGTCAAGCTGATCATCCAGGAATGATTAGCACATTGTCCAAGATAATTAATTTGTCAATAGGCAGTACTTTTTTTAATCTTTTAATCTGGAACATAACCGGCTCCGGAGCAGGTTAGGTCTACATTGTAAGTTACCATGGCGATGTGCACAGCGGAAAATTGAACCAGGTTTGTGACATGGGAAAACCAGAGTTGAACCTAAAGTTCGCTCACTAACCTGCAAATCCTGCTTGGTGCACGCCCCCTGGTCTGCAGGACAGCAGAAACTGATGTCAACATATAACATTTGCTGATGGCTTTATGATAACACTGATATAATTAGACACACCTACAGTATATCATCTCTTTTTTAATGGGACAACGAAGGTAAAGCCACCTTTTTGACTCGATACTGTACGTGTCCTGTCGTCCATCCCACCAAAGAATAATTCGCGTAGTTAAACAAAGCTTTTTCATTTTATTGTTTGGTGGGGAGAGGTTGTGTCAGGACACCACAGTAGGGGGAACAGCAAATGTTGGGAATGAATGTGACTGGAGCACTGAAAGAAAAGAACTATAATTTCATGAGTTAGTGTTTCTTATCTGGCAATATTGACTCGTTTTTAATTTGAAATGTGCTCCACAGTCAGCACACTTCTCTTGACAGTGACTTCCACAGGGATTTGCAGTTTCATTTAAGAGTCCAGGGGATTTATTTTGTATTTCTATTCAGTTTGAAGTGTGTTCCACGGCCCATATTCTCCCAATGGACCTTGGCATTGTCGTTGGGAATACTGTGTTTGATTTGTAATCAGTGGGTTTTTGGCATGCACCTGCCACAGCTCACCCAGAGAATTTTGTGGGAAAAAGACAAGATGATTAATGTTGTTTCTTTACGAGAGCAAGTCCAATGGAGCAATCAAGGTAAGTTAGGTTTCTTTTGTTGACCAGGAGCCAGCAAACATCCCTGATGTGCCAGGGGCCTTATGCCATTTTGGTGAAGGCACAATCATGTCCATACTAGAGTCCACAACATATTTCCTCCATCATGTTTTTTTTTGTTTTTGTTTTTTTGTTTTTGTTTTGCGTTTGTTTTGTTTTTTTGTTTTGTTTTTGAGGAGGTTGTGGGCGGGGGGGGGGGGGGTCTGTCTCTTAGCAGGATTACTCAAAAAGTTATGAATGGTTTTTCAATGATTTGGCTAAATCAGGATAGAAACTGAAATTTTTTAAAGGATTGTTCTTCTATGGTGAACAGTCACCATACTCAGTGATGTCAATGCTGAAAATGTGTACACATCAATACTGTGCGTCAACATAGCCGAAAGCCCTTTTGAAATTTGCTTCCACTGGCCTCTGTTGTGGTAAAACATGAAATGTAATTAATTTAGTTGAATCTAACAAGCAAGCATTAACGTCCGCCATCAATCTGCGTTGCACAGCCAAAGGGCTTCATGCCACCCACAGTGGGAATAGAGGAAATGTTATACTCGGTGTCCACGGTGACTCTACAACTGTAAGACCACAATATAAGGCACACATTTGCTGCCTCTTTTTGAGTGCTTCTATTTTTTCGTTCCTTAAATTCCTTAAAATTCAATGTTTTCCCAGTTCTCCTCTGCTTCTAATAAGAGATGGCTTATGCATGCAGTAGCCCAAATGTTGTATATATAATGTATGTTTTTCTCATGTGCCACAAGAGAGACACTTAATGTATTCCAGGGAGAAGCACGTTACATTCAGGCTACTGTTCACAGAAAGTGAGCTGATCTATTTCAGCTTATTTCAGTCTGCCATATATGAAGTTTCCAGTTCCAGGTATTTTCCGTGCATCACGTGACACAGTGGAAACTTAATTTGAGCCTATTCCCACGCAGCAGGGCAGATGGTCTCTGCTCAGGCTGTGTCCAAACACATCTACAGCATCAGCTCTTCATACTACATTGTCCTGTCACAGAAACAGGGTAGGCATGCTGTCATGCTCAATCTTCTGAGAGATACATTCTCATTCAATGCACGCGAGTCATGTAGGTCACCTATTTTCCATTTAAAATGCTCAGTTTCACCAGAAGCTGACAGATTTGCATGCTGGATCAGATCTCTGAATTCCACTTTTCAAATATGACTACACCAAACTAACAATGAGGGATGAGAGAACCATAAAAGAAAGCCAAGGAGAAATCTTTCAACTAAATCATAAAATATGGAAGTTTGCAGTTTGCAGTTCATAAATCATTAATCCCCACTACAAAGTCTCTGCTGGAATGATGTCGAAACAATGACGCCATGGGCTCTGCAATTTAACAAACCATTTCAGTGTCCCCACACCAAAGTCTCCCATATTTGTGTTTGAGGTAGCCAACAAATGAAACAAATACAAGTGAAAAAAACATCCAATCAAAAACTGGATGGGGGTCAAACAGACTGGGTGCTCAAGAATATCTTGTAACAGGCCACAGCCTATTTTTATTGTGTGCCGCATCAACAGACCTTGACTTTGTTACTTCCTCTATAGGTTGTTTGTATTTACAGCAGCATGGTTCAGTGTCTGCATTTCTAATGCACATGACAAATGACAAATGACAATGTCCCATCTAGGGCAAGTCGATTCCTGGTGTCAGTTTTGTTTGTAACACAGACTGGGTTAAGTAGTGCTGCTATTTTCTGAAAACCCTTTTTTCTTTTTGTCAAAGCAGTCTTACGTGTTTGTCTACAACAAACCACTCTAATGTGGCATGTCGGACAGATCCCTCCATTAGCATTCTTAGTGGCTAATTGCTATGTTTTGATAGTCATGACAACAGGAGTATAATATCTCATCTGAAATATCAGTAAACTGATTTGACTTGACATCAATGTAGTTACGGTGGACAGTGAAAGTCACGCTAGTCTCATCCTGTATATGTAGAATACACAGCAAACCTGCCTCTGTGCTCAGATTCCAGCAACGATCGCAATTCCAATTCAAAATGTAAAGGAAATAACAGGAGACAAGATTCCTCAAGCAACACTTTTAACAGCCTTGGTATTCTATTGTCTAATGTGTATATTGTACATCCACTAGCGTGAGAGTTGGCAATCTTGGTTTTGCTGCAGTCACGTCATAAATGCATCGAGATATTAGCTAATACCACTTAGACTGTATTTGTACCACTAAGCAAACGTCTAAAAATAAACTCTGGCAAGCCAGGGAAGCTAAAAGTGGAGTAAAAGTAATTTAGACTTGTGGCCTAAGCTCCTATTTTACCACAAGCATGTTGTTTAACAGAGTAAACCTGCATTTCATTAGTTTTATATGAGTGAAATACCCAAACAAAAGCAAAACAAAGGTTTCGAAGGGATTTTGATGCATTATCTACGATGGAGGATTAGGCCACATTGAGATTTTTTTTTTTTTTTTTTACTTCGAGAAAAAAAGTCATTATTAACGCGAAAAAAGTCATTATTAACCAGAAAAAAGTCATTATTAACGAGAAAAAACTCATTATTAACGAGAAAAGTCATTATTAATGAGGAAAAAAGTCATTAATGAGAAAAAAGTCGTAGTAAAAGGCTGCTCAACGTAAAACGAGAGGAAGTTGAAAGGAGAATGCGAAAGTGTAGTTGGCAGTCAGGTTAATAATGACTTTTTTTCTCGTTAATAATGAGAACATTACGTGGTGACTTTAGACGCCACATTACGTGGCGACTAAATCCATCAATCCAGCCGTTAATAGCAATGCCATAAGGCTTTAGTTTATCATATGAATCCATGTGCCATAACGCGTTGGGGCCGCTGCAGGTGTACTGCCGGCATCTGCAACGCCGTGCTCGCCGGAGCTCGACTCCAGAAAAGGAGCGATTTCCTCCATACAAATCTGGTTCTTTCTCCGGAAAAGATGCATTTTCTTGCATATTCTTTTTAATGTCCTGATACTAATGACGATATGATGCTGATGTGCCAAAAGATTAAGTATCTCTTTGTTTGTGAAACCTAAACTGAAATACAATTCCACAAAATGCTCCACGTCCCTCATTTTTGTCCTCTAAATCAACATATTAGAATTTATTACGACTTTTTTTCTCATTAAAAATGACCTTTTTCTAATTAATAGTGACTTTTTTCTCGTTAATAATGACTTTTTCTCTCGTTAATAATGATTTTTGCTCATTAATAATGACTTTTTTCATTAATAATGACTTTTTTTCTCGTTAGTAATGACTTTCTCAAGGTAAAATTAAAAAAAAAAAAAAAATCTCAATGTGGCCCTAATCCTCCGTCGTAATTATCTAACAGAAATAAAAAAAAAAAAAATGAGACAGGGAAACTATCTACTACCCAAAAAGTACTCCAGCCAGTATGCTATTCTGTAATTCTGTACGATTACAGTTATAATCCCAAATCATGACACAAAATAAAACTAAATAATTCTATTCACACAAATGTGGCATCAGGGAGCATCCCTGTTGCCATAATCTGCTCTCTGCACGACTCTTGTCTATGTTGAACCAGCAAGAGTTGATAAGGGCTTTTTAATTCACTGCACGTTTGACTGCTTCAGATTTTATTTTATTTTTTTTTTGGACAGAATAACAAAATATAGACGATGTCAGGAAAACAGACCCACCAAGACTCCAGAGGTGTGTAAATCACACAAGAAAGAAAGTCGTCTCCAATAAAGATAGTACCAAAGGCAAACATTTCGATAAACAAACAAGGAAATTGGAAATTTGACTTTAAAAAAAGAAAAACAGGCTTTGTTTAAAGATGGCTGCTGCTTCACTCCTCTCTTCCTATAGGGTCTGTATGATTGACAAATAATATACTGTATATACCAAGTATGTGCATAACACCTGCAGTTTGCATGTATGCACTCATGGCCATAGATGAAAGGCTATCAGGCATTATACGGTGATAACTTTAATAAGATGTACTGCATTATAATGACAACATCCAGAGGGGAACCAAGATCATATTGTATTCCCCGTGTGAGTGCGTGGGACTGCCTTCGAGGCCCCATAAGGTGGTGTGATCACAGGTGTAGTCAAAGCAATCACCCTCCACTGCTTTTTCAATGTGTTCAAGGAGTGTGCTTGTGTGCGTGTGTGTGTGTGTGTGTGTGTGTTCTGCCTCCTCATTATTGCACTTTGTGGACTGAGAAATGGCAGGTTAATGGACGCGGCTGCAGCCCCCTCATCTATTCACATAAAGACAAGCCTGCACAAACACACACAAGCAAGCACGCACGCACGGGCGCGTGCACACACACACACACACACATACGATCTCTGTGGAAGACTCTAATGGACACTGTTATAATAACAAATAACGACAAAATGCAGTTGAAGAAAATTGATGTCCGGGGAGGATAAAGTAAAAGATTTTATTTCTTACATTTATATTTACTTATTTGGCAGACATTTCTATCCGATGTGACTCAGAAGTGAGGAATGCCTGAGTAGAAGACCCCGGAGAGCTATGTACGACATTATTTGAAAGAGAAGTTCACGGGTAGTGAGAGTGAGGCATGATGGAGTATCAGGGGAAGGGCTTACCTTCTATGATAGCCTGTTTCGCCATCTGATTACCAGAAAGTACAGTCTGGTCTGAGATTATCTTGTCTGTTTGGATGACAGTGGCAGACGAAATGGCCAAGAAGAGCATGAGCCTTTGAGATTGAGGTAAAGAAGTTGGATGCAGACCCAGAAGTCGGCAAAACTGAGCTCAGCCGGGAGAATGAGTAAAGAAATTATTTGTCACAGCAAACGATGAGTGGTTGGGTTTGACAGAAAATCTTTGCCACTTTGGACTCTACAGGGAGAGTGTAACAGAAGAGCTTCGACCCCAAGCAGCAGCATGGTCAGTCCCCTTGTGGAGTCCAGACAATGGTGGGGGCGGCTGCTGACTCTCCAAGACTGATGAGGCCGATAATGTGATGGGGATGACCGTGGATATTGGGTGGTGGGAGGGAGGGGGGAAGTGGCGGGGCACGCATAACCGCCGCGTGAGAGAACTAAGGTTCGAGAGAAAGCCTCTTAAATCAGGTAAAAGAGAGCACAGCATGATGATTGGCTAGAAATGGAGGTGTATCTCTGCAATTGAGTCGATCAGCTGAGAAATCAGCTGTTATCTTCGCCGACAGCCCCAGATGACGGCACCGAGGAAATGAATCGCTCGCAAAGGTTCCGTCTTCCCGAATGAGCTTTCGCTCGAGCGCGACTGACTTGAATTTGACGCACACAGCCAAGTCAAACAGACACCTCGATCACCTTCTCGCACCGCGTGTGGGTGTGATGTCATCCACCGAACCCTAACAAGACAAAAATTAATAATCTGCCATCACATGAGGTGCAGTAAACAGCAACAACTTGAATCAGTTCTCCATACCTACTCATAAGCAGGCAGGTTGTTCAAGCACCTTGGAGAAGCTGACACAGTTCTTCAGCAATAGCCTCTAAGTTGCCTCTGTCTCCTCAGGAGCATTCGGTGACGGTATTACATAATGGATATGAATGAACCTGTACATCTCAGGATTTAGGAGATGAACTCCCCAACTTAATTTGCAGATATTCACCTCCCAACAAGCAAGGAAACTCATGCTATACTTCGCTGTTGACTGCAGACACACATCCAAAATGTTCTACAGCCCTCTGGCAAGACAACCTGCTCACTGTTCTCTTCACGAACCTGGCAACAAGAACCACACCTACGAGCACGCGGACTGAAAGAAATCAAATTTTTCTGAAGCCAACCTGTGTTTTCACCAAGTGATGAGGGCTGACATGTATGTCAAGGATCTCCCGCTCCAGTTTTCATCCATATCGAGCGTTGTGTATCTTTTCTCTGCATCTCTTCCTGCCGCTGCTCAGGTCCCTCTTTCAACAGAGCTCTTGGTCTATACGGGCTGATCTGTTCAGTGAGGGTTGTGAACGCTCAGGGCGCCAAACATTCATGTAAACTACATGTGTTCAATTGTTGTCAAAGTGTCAAGGTCTCTCTTTTTGAGGCGTACTGTCCACGTGCACAAAGTATAAATGTTAAAAACAGAGCTTTATGCTTGCCGTGGTTGCCACAATGATGTTGCTTTAAATGCATAGATTTGACAATGCCGCTCTACATAATGTCAACACTTCGGGAAAAAAATGTGACTAAACATGAGGTGCCATTGATTTCTATTTAGGGCCACTGCAATTATTATAACCTGCAACAATATTTAAAACGTTTTTTTTTCATAAACTGTGGTTTTTAAAGGTGCAGCTGCTAGTTTGTTGGTTGTATGTATGGCTTCATAGTTACAATTACAAAAACTGCACATCTAATTTTCATCTTTGATCACAGAGGTTGAAAAAAAAAAATTAAGTGAGCTACTTTTACAGTGTGTAAACTCACTGTGTGCTTCTCAGTTAATTTTCCTGTTCCATGCACACATTGTCTAGTTTGAAATTAGCTTTGGTGCAGTATAATGGAGAATTGATTCTATATTTCGGATGAATGAATACAAGGCATGAATAGTTTGGTATTAAAACATATCAGTTCAGACAACTGAGAAATTAAACTTCAAACATTGGCAGAATCGTTTAAGGAAATTAAGCAGAATACAAAAGGAAAATGTATTGTCATCGTATAAGACCACAAAAACAAGACAATTTTGACACACTCCCTGAGCTGAAAAACGTAAAAGTCAAAAGAGCACTAACAAGTCAAACGGTAGCGTTTAAAGTGTAGTTTGATATACAGATAAACAAAAAGCAGTTAGCAGTAGCAGCTCTTTAAATGAGATAGCAACTAAAACAAAATCACAAATTTAGGAATTTAAATTGGTAAGTGGAATTACAGTGCAACTGATGTAAAATGAGAGCTTGCGCTAGAATTCCACCATAGTAATATTAAATGTGAGTAGAATAAATTCATTTGTCTACAATTTCACAACCTGTGTATGACTTACACCCAGATGCTTTCTTTGTGCGCCAATAATGAGCTTGACCTTTAATCTCGGACCACCAAAAGCTAATCAGCTCATCCTTAATTCTAAACTAATATTTTAGTTTAATTTTTAAAAAATACCCTCCAGGCTTTCCAAAACTGGGCAAATGCAGAACAGTTAAGATTCAAACAAAAAATGAATAATTTTATCTTTTTAATCTTTTTAGCCATGTGAGATTTTGCTATTGCAAAAAATATGTTGCGTCTGATCCTCTGACCACCAAAATCATCAGTTCATCCCTGAGGCTAGTTAATAGTTAATTAAGTTAATATATGAAGACTCGCCAAATATGAAGACCGTTCCTGTTACTTTCACAAGACTGGGACGGAGGTCCAGGCAGACTTAGACTTAGGGAAAAATTGAATGTACTCCAAGAGGGAATTTGATTTTCAACACATAAACACATTTAATAATTTGAATACTTTGTAACGGGAAGGTGGACCCAAAAAAATGATGTTTCCAGCCTTGACTTTTGCTGGCGTCAAGGCATAACGATAGGAAATTACCTACCTGACACACCCATTTTGCCCCTACTTTTTAACCATGAAATGTTTATTATAATTTAAGTAAGTAAAAAATGTAAGTGCCAAAAGCGATATTTACCGAGCTTGATAACAGATGTACAATAATGTACGGTATTAAGTGTTGCATTATATTTAATTTTGATACTACGATCTGAGAATACTGTGCCCAGATTGGCTGACAGCTGTGTGTTAACACCGTGTGATCCACATGGAAGTTTA
>CAAKHG010010295.1:5176-17671 GCA_901007715.1 Dactylopterus volitans | reverse complement strand
CACACACACACACACACACACACACACACACACACACACACACGATAGAGGTTATCTTATATATAAAATGTAGTGTATATTTCTATTAAAGATTGATACATAAGTCCACAATTCAAAGTCTAATAAGAAGCAATGATTTTTGTTTCCATGGGCATTGCTCAGGGTGATGAACTGACAGAGAATTATCAGCTCAGCTTAACAGAGCTTTATACTGAGTTTCATTGTTTTACCCTCTGAGGCCAAGGGTATTTTTCAATTTTTTTGGTCTTTATTCCTCTAATAGTGCTTGGATTACATCAGAGCTGTAATCCACAATCAAGCAATGTACAGTGCATCATTTTTTTTCAGGACAACTTCAGCTATAAGAGTGTTTATGCCACAGTGATCTCATTTGAATGCATAAATAAGTTATGGGACCATAAAGGCAAATTCGAGAATTCATTCATTCATTGTCTTCCGCTTATTCTGGCTATTCCGGGTTGCGGTCGTGCTGGAGCCGATCCCAGCTGTCGAATGGGCGAGTGGCGGGGTACACCCTGGATGAGACGCCAGCTCATCGCAGGGCCACATGAAAGACATACAACCACTCACACTCTCACGCACACCTATGGGCAATTTAGAGTAGCCAGTTAACCTCAGCATGCTTTTTGGAGGTGGGAGGAAGCCGGAGTACCCAGAGAGAACCCATGCAGACACGGGGAGAGCATGCGAACTCCACATAGAAAGAGAGAGTTGAACCTGCGACCTTCTTGCTATGAGGCAACGGTGCTAACCACCGCACCACCGTGTCGCCCCAAATTAGAGAATAAAACAATCAAATCTTACAGATTTTTTTAAAATAACAACAACGAAGTAACAAAAAAGTCTTCCACGACTTTGGGAGAAAAAAAGTAAAAAAAAAAAAAAAAAAAAAATTCTTGGCAATACAGGTTACAAAATTTTCACAATTTTCCAAAGAACTACTGTCATGCAGGTGTTTCTAGGTATCTAAGATTGTGGTGATATCTCCACATTATTTGTGCTGCTGATCGACAGATCAGTTTGACTGTGTCAACCCCAGCGCACTTCACAGGGCAGCGCAAACATGCATGAATAGTCAGATGAACAGTCAGCCTCCCATTGGTGGACAAGATGACAGCAAATCTGGTTGGGAGACTCTAACTGAACTACCCAAATGGCTGACTAGCCTCCGTGCTAATGAGCTCCATCATCGTAAGGTCTCTGTAAGAAGATTGTGCTGCTGACCACCCAGCTGTTAGCTTCCAGGGTGCCAAAAAAAAAAAAAAACAGGTGAGCTGCTGTGATTCATGATTAAAAAGTTTTTATATAATTTCTAATGAAATGCAACAATTTGTCCTAATACGATGAGCTCTGTCTCTGGGGGGCAAGTGTTGGGCTGCGACAATACTGTTTTGTTTGACTCACAGCATTAAAAAACAAAGCCACTGTACAGCAGCTGCTCAGCCCTAAACAGACGCAGTTAGCGGGTAGCCGGTGAACACTGTGGAGCTTTTAACAGCTAAAAGGCCAGATGCTTCCCTCGAGAGTTGGTAGAACAAAAGCACGGCTAAAGGAGAGCGAAGACTGGACTTACACCCACCAGGAAACACAAATCCAGTGAAGTATAATGTTGCACTTTGAGCGATGAATGTGGATAACAAAAACTTCTGAAAAAAAATTAACAGAACGTTAACAGCTGATATGTCAAGGATGCTTTAGCAGTTGACTTAAAGTCTAAGGATGACAGTGATCGCATAAGAAAGATCCTCGATTAATTAATAACAATTGCAAATGGTCCGGTTGTTATTCCCACATATTTGTTATTACACACTCATGACTGACGCATCACACACTGAGATGTTAATTAGCTTGTGTGCCATAAGCGTCCACAGCGTTACCACGGTAACAGCAGGACTGTAATGCACTCCCCACCCACTCCCAGATTAACCAGCCACTACGGGTGCAATCACTGAATTCAGGCTCAGCTGCTCCACTGGCAGATTAGCTCCACTGGTCAATACACACTCTTACTGACCGACAGCTAGGTTATTGTTAGGTGAGTCCATGCCCACCGCCCAAAGAGAGTCCAGAGATTTTGTGACACTAGGGGACAAAACAGATAATTCTCTGTGTTGATGATGATGATGAAGGTGGAGTGAGACATGAGCTCCAGCTGGTTCCACAGTGATTCACAAACACACACACACACACACACACACGCACGCACGCGCGCGCGCACACACACACATGCACATGAGTCATGCTGTTAAGTGAAATCACTAAACCTCTAATTAAACAACACTCACACACACACAACACATTTCAGCGCATACACATGTAAATTTATTTCTTTCACTTCGGAGAACATTAAATGAATTTCCTGGAGAATTACCAAAAACCTAAACCTTCACCACATCTTCATGTAACATTTATGATTTACCTATATAGAGGCTTCCATGGTCACCAGAATATACCTATGCAAACAGACCGATGTCCTCACAACATACTGAATACAAGAAACATTAACACACTTCAACTGGGAATTAATGTGATCTCGCCAGGCGGGGGAAATAAAAAGCCACAGATTCTCCTCCTCCTCAGCATGTTTCTGCACATCAGTGAGACCAGAAAGTGCTAAACTGGGAATGGTTAACATATAATTTGCAGTTCCTGATTGGCTGAGAGGAAGATTATTGTTTTAACACTGACATGCTGAATCTCAGTTCAGACGCTGAGATACACAGAAATATAGCTTTTATGTGACTCACCGACAATCCATTGCAAATATCTCCGATTACACGGATGTTCAGGTGTTCCAACATCTAACCTTGACCCGCTGACCATGTCATTAGGTGTGATCAGCTATTCAGGGATCAGATTTAACCAATCAGCAGTGACCGTCAATGGTGTACAATGTCAAATTGTTAGGTGTGGCTCATATAATGTTTTTCATGTCTGTCAGATTTATGAGATTATTGTTCCAGACATATTTTAGAGGCAAAAAAAATACTCCACTTTTAATAATAACTTGTTTCTGAGATGCTGAATGTGATAGAATAAGAACAAATCATCACAGAAAAGGAAAATACAATAGAAAAATATTAGACATTGGCAAAATATAGTAATAAGAGAGGACAATATACAGAATAAGGAAATATACTCGTAAAATCTTGTGCTATGTTATACAGTTTGGTTTAAAAAGACTCTGGATTACTGATGGGAAATTAAGCAGGCAATTTCACAAAGTTAGACATTTGTGGATATCATTTTGGCCACAAAATAAATATAAAATAGCCATGAAATTGATGCAGGAAAGGAATTACTGTGTTAAAAATTACATCAGATAAACTAAACGACTCATATGAAAGCCTGTTGCCAAAAAGCAATGCCATAGTGAAACGAGATTAGGAAGAAATCACCCATCGTTCTGTGGTATCCACATATTTTGTAATAAAGGAACAAACAGGATATTCAATATTGTTAATACGCATTGCAACTTAGATTGCATGGCATGTATTTGTAAGATATTTATAAAAGGATGGGGGTTAACCAGCTATCTTTGAATCAATGACTTAGCAAACACAAGATGTTGCTTTGATTTACAAGTCAGCCTCATTTGATGAGTGGCACTTGAAGGCACCACTAGTTTGACGGGGCCAGGTCCTTCATTAGAGCTGTGATGGCACACTTGCAGGACCCTCATCATTGACAGACAGAGGTACAGACAGGTAGACAAATATAATGGGTACCTACTGGTGGTATTGTAGTGGATCCCATTGAACTGCTCAGGACATGGTCTTGAGATCAACTCTCCTGCTGCGCTGCGAGGCCAACAGGTTCCTATACCGTCCACAGACAGGTCACAGTACAGACCTGCAGACAGACATGCAGATTGACAGTCAGTATTTTAGGGTACTGTTGATTCAAATTTGCCATTTAGGGTCTAGTACATAGAAATGTTTACTTTCAGGGATTCTTTGAGTACTCCTCTCTTTTCTAGTAGTAGTTCTAGTAGACCTCGATACTACAAGAAGGATACTCTTTCATATTCAAAGATACTCCTGTGTCATCAAGAAAGTCCTGGGTATACTACCTTACTCAGAGGTGACTTAACTTAGCATTGTGTGTTCAGGGTAGTCCAGGCTGATCTGTAGACGAATCCTGGACAAAGCCAGTGTGACGTCACCAATTGCTTCATGGATTCCTGATTTGAAGCCTTTGAAGTTTGGCTTTTTGGATGTCGTTATCTTTGACTTTTGCAGCTAGGAAATTCAGTATTTGGACAAAAGGGCAGAGCTGAGGAAGAACGAGGGGTAGATAGATACAAAAAAAACCTGACTGTATCTGCCGAACCTCTGTTTTAATACTATAAGGAGTCACTGCTAACAAAGTTAGCTTTCATAACTCAAGGCTAGTTTCATAGCTTTAGCAGGTAACTGCATTTGTCACCGTTTGGGAAAAAAAAATATTATAGCCATACAACAGGAACAACCGTGTAACGATATTGTGGTGGAAGTTGTGAAAGGTAATGTTTAACTATGTAACCAGGTATGGTGTACAGAGTCTAAATAACTGAACCTAGCTTGCCTTCTTCACCTTAATTTAGTGAGTGTTAACAGCAATATGCTAAATTTGTAACAAACATTAGCTAATGATAATGATGGAACAGTAATGTCGAAAGGGCATGTAGAAATGCTGGCTGCTCAAGAGGTAGCAGATAATCTAATTTAACTCAGAAAACATTACACCACAGAACACTGTTACTGATTGTGTTTTTCAGTAGTTAATCCAAAGAAGTACAGGTCAAGGTCATTTTGTTGTCTTAATAGCCTACAGTATGATACATTTCTCACTGTTGTATTGTTTTGTTTTGTTTTTCTTAGTTTAAAATGGCCAGTCACTGTGGCATGCTGGGAGGAATCTGGGAACGTCTCAAGTGTCAGCCTGGCTGCATCAGTGATGGAGGACCTGAACCATCCACACATGAAGATCATCTTCTGTGACATCACTCAGACATCCAGGGGGAAGCTGCTGTCAGTCAGGAAACGGACTCATGATTATACATGATGATTATTAAAATATCAGTGTTGTGTTCAGGAGTATCACTCATGTAGTTGGAGGTTGCTACTGGACACAATTACATTCAAACACTCAGTCAGGTGCCAAAATATTCATCTCCATTACATACGGATCAATGCACTGACCTCCAGTAGTACTATTACAGCCAAACTACAGACTGTTGAAATCAGCTCAGTTTAACTGTAGAGGCAGATTTTATTTACCATTATCTACTGTATATTTTCATGCATTTTAATCCTTTAAAATATTTCTAGTGTTGAAATTTGTGTTTCTCATTTTCAATAAGCCATTTTCAGTGCAAGTTCTTGTCTTAAATTGGTTGATGTTTTGTTTTGTTTTATGGAACAAACTGATATTTTGTTTTAAATGTTAATAACAAGTCCATGAATGGTGTTATTAAATTAACCTTCTATGTCTAGAAGGCTATTTCTATGTAAGCTGTAATGAACATAAATATCTATTCCATCTTGGAATAGAGACAATACAGGATGAAAAGACATGACAGATATGTAGGGTCTGTCTTATGTACCTATAAACTCTTAATGACACAGCGTCCTGTCATCGTAAATTTAGAGAAACCAGGAAAAAGTGTTTTTTAAACAATGGCGAATGTGGTAATTGCAGTAGATTTATTTAAAATTCACCACAGCAATATATGATCACAAATTAAAAGGCATATAAAACACATTTTAAATAACTGTGATTGAGTTGATTTTCAAAAATTTGTTCGACTTCTATCAGTCATCTAACTAAAGAAAAGAAACCATCAGAGAAAAAATTAACTGCTAAACTGTTGGTGTGTCCTTTATCAGAGGAAGCTGAACTGGAGAGTTTTCACCATCACTCTCATTATCATCGCTAGATGTTGCTGTTCATGCAGCCTCCCTCCTCCACATACAGAAGAACGCGGCTCCATCACTGCTTCAGTCTGGATACCTTCAGAATAACAGTAAAACACAGTGTCATGAAGAAGTGGTGGATCACAATGATCATTCACATGAACCAGCTTTTAGCTGAGGACTCTCCTGGATGGCCTCACTGGTCGAAGCGATCAACTTCCTACTGACAAATGTTCCTCTGCAATTTGTGCATTTAACCTGAAAACACAAGTATAAGTTTCTGATTCGTAGTAATTTTAGTCTGCAACATGTGAGTAAGTGGTGATTGTTTTCTCCAGTTTATTTTTGTATGAGTGTAATCGTTATACTGTATTCTAATGTGGCATCAGTCAGACATAAAACACATTGCAGGGGTTGATTCCTGCAATCGCGCTTCAATCCGTAGATTTGTTTTGGCTAATCAAAAGTATAAATCAATGATTTTTCAATAGTGGTACACACAGTAAAATGACCTCTACCACTATGTATTTACATCAAGAGCTGCACAAAACACACACACACACACACACACACACACACACAACAGATGAGGTTTTGCACCCAAAAGCATCACCGACTGGACCAGATAAATTGGCAATGAGTATTGTCAGCAGAAGCAGGTAAGTTAGCACAGGATGCACTCACATCGGCTGACAAGAACACTCTGTCCCAGCGATGATGAATAGAGAGACAAGGAGGAACAGTGGAGGTGAAGCAGCGGAGGTGACGGACTCCGAGCAGCCCCGTGAGCAGGCAGACAAAGACCACCACCCCTCACTGCAGTGCCACTTTCTGCCCCTACTCTACTAGAGGCATCGCCCACTCTACTTTTGCTGCTAGACATCGAGGGCTCTTGGGGTGGAGCATGCTGACTACACTGTCTGCCAGCAGTGGGGTGTCCATGCCCAAACGACCCCACGATTTAAATTGCACCACAGCTATCCACACACCACATATATACACCTAACTATAATTGCACACATTGTCGCATATACACTCCTGCTAACACAACCCAGGCATGCAGAGGGTGTGTGTGGGGGTTTCCCCTTTCTAGTTATACGCCGTTTTTCTCTCCTCCTCTGGCGGGGTGGTTGGAATCTGTGGCCTGGGTGGTGCGCCTTCCCGTCCTTTATCAAAGTCTCATATAACTGAGTTTCCCTGTTTTACAGCAGCTATTCAGTTACCTACTGACAAAGTTAGTTAAATGTGTCTTTGTAACACCTTTGACTGAATGTGCAGCATTGAATTCACAGTCTATGGTCATTTAGGTGCTGTTTGCATAGCTAAGGCTAGCAATAGCTATCAACCTTAAAATCAAAAATGCTCTCCAGATCACATTAACTTCAACACATTAACTTTAGGTGACACCCACTGATCTTTAAATTTTGGAACTCCTCACCACTAGTCAGCATAGCTTCCAGTCTTGGGAACAGCATGAACTGATGAAGCCCACTTGGATAACAGGCAAAACCTCTTCCAGACACATAACCAAGTCCAGTTGACCTGATTCAATTTCTTGAGATACCTATGACCTGGATGAATGAGAATATGCACAGACGCTAACTGTGATTTTAATTGAGATTCTAATTTTGTCAGAGAAAGAAAATTCAACTTACCGGTAAAAAAGGAAAAGCTGAAGGGAATTGTTTAACAACACGTTTACAGGCGAACAAACTACAACAGTCAACTTCGGGGGACCTAAATCACAGAGCGCCATTCATCTGCATCACGGCTTCCATCTTGTTGACAGATCATCTGGATGCACTGATCATCACCAAGTAGCCACGCACCTTTCTACTGTCTAATCTAAAATTAATGGGGTCTTAACCCCCCCGCCCCCAAAAAAACATTCTATATTGAAGATGACATTAAAATAGCAATTGCAACCTTTAATTCTTAAGGACAACGTCATCTGACGGAATAAATCAGTTTTGAAACTTAATGCACTTCTGCAACGGCATCTCCATATACGGTTTATGGGCTTATCCAAAGCAGTTCAGATGTTGGGAGTGGAGTAATTCTTATTTTGTATATCCACTTGCAACTATGTTGTCAGAAAAAAAAAAAATACAACAGGGACCCCAGGGTACAACAGGGATCAACAGGATCCCTTGTACACTAGAGTGGCGACAATGAATAAAAACTACTCAGGCACTAGTAAGAACTGCATTGGTCCAAAAATGACACAAGGTTTTTTCCACAGAAATCAAGTCTTAAAAAACTGCAACAATGCTGTCAGAAAAAAAAAACACATACAACTGGGTCCCTTTATGGTCGCTAAGATACAACTTTTTTTGTTGTACGCGAGAGTGGTCACAATGAAATGCCTAAAAACTACTCAGGCACTAGAAAGAACTGCACTGGTCCAAAAATGACACAAGGTTTTTTTTCACAGAAATTAAGTCTTAAAAAATAGCAAATCTACAGTCTTGATAAATGCGGCGGCTGAATTCGATTGTCATTAACAAGTTACACCCATGGTTACGCCCTTAAATATTAATGGTTAGGAGGCCTCGCCCACTGAGGTCAAACGTGGAGAGAAGAAACACTGGCAAGAAATAAACCTTTCCTAGATGGATATCAGCATCCTCGCATCTGAAGTTGATCAAAACAAAGACGTGCTTTTCGGCAGTCTGAAAACGGAAATTTAAGGAGCTCATTAAAACGCTGTGTGGAAGAGGATGACGCAGGTAGTCAACAGCGTTGTCGTAGGAACGTACTCCGCCTGGGTCTGAATAAAATTCTCAATAACTAACTTATGTCTGATGAGGATTTAAATGTATATTTTATTCGTCCACAGCCTAAAAGCTTGGGGCAATAAATAACACATTAATAGAAATTAACGGAACCCTAAAAAAGCCTTAATAAAATGTTTAAATGATTAAATGTTGTCCATTGTCTGTGTTTAGAATTGCTTTAAGCGAGTTTCACCGAGGATACTTCAGTCACGTTACTGATTACATACTGCAGCGCATTTGCAAAAGTTTAGACTTTTAGTTTACATTTTAAAAGCGATGAATGAGCTCCTGTCTCCTCCGCGTAGCCCCCAGAGGAGGCTGTGCTGGCCGTGGTTCCCCTGGGCATCGGCTCCTCTGGCTGCGCCAGCACATCGAAAGGCGCATCCATTGCCCCATGCAATGTTGTGCAAAACTGAACAGGCCAAAATAATGTCGCACACTTTCTCTGGGGGTTACAGTAGCGCCCCCCTGTTGGTCCAAGACAGAGCCACGTGCCGCTGAGCGACCCGAAGCAGCGCTCCACTGTGACCCGTGTAAGCGCGCGTGCGCGCACTGTTGAACCTGCACAAAAAAGTGGTAAAAGCTGGGCTTTTCGAAAATTCATTAAATTCATTAAATTAAATTTTATTTTGTTTTATTCGTTTCAAGAATCCGTTTTCATCAGGTCTGAGTATGTGGCTGCTTATGTTTAGATGACAGCTGAGGTTTGTTTTTCAGACTTGCCAGATTTTGTTGTGCTGCACCGCAAATCCACAGGCTCAGATTGTGCGTACACGCTCAGACCTGATGTGAGATCTGATCATAACTTCCGCTCACGTCCAAATTGATGAATACCGAAGCTTGCGTGGAAATGGTCGTACACCCGTTTTTCTGCCGTACGTTCGTTTGATAAATGAGGGCCACTGTGTTTCAGGGGCACGATGATTGTACCCTCGAAGGTAGTGCCCAATGACAATCCTTTTGACCCTTAAAGATACAAATGTAACACTTTTTTTTTTTGATAGTGCAGTCAAAAAGTGAAGAATGTGCCACTCATTTCATCCGAAGGCAGTGAAAGCTGTTTTTTTTTCACCCAGCTGTACCTTTACTTGATAACAGAGGTTAACAGTTAAAGCTGTACAAACCTGAGGTGTTTCTGATGGTGAACGTCTGGTTGAGTAATGCCAATGTCCTTGCTAAGAGAGAAAAACAATCAGCATGTTTCAACAGTTCATCATCTAATTCTGGATGAAGGTGCAAGGAGTCAGACAGGCGGGTACCTGTCAGGTTGGTCGACAGCAGGATTAAAGTTTCGCAGGTCAGCTCTGCCGGAGAAACTCGTCCACTCAGCAGCACACACACACACACCACCTGAGAAGGAGAAACACAAGCTTCAGTTTATCATTTACACTCATATTCCAGTATTAAGACAACAATACCAATTCGATATGGGCTGTGTCAACAGCAAAGTCTGTTTGGATTTTCCAAATTAATCCAAGATTAGGATTTTCTGATTAAGACATGTGGGACATATCAACATAACTCTGGTTTTAAGGGCATTGCTTGGACTTGCAGCACATTTGTAATCTCTTACCTCTTAGCTGTTTGCAAACAGCTGCACTTTGTGTTATGATTTAAGGCTTAAAAGAAAAGCATGTTTCTGGCCAGAAGATGATGCTATTTTTAAACATTATTAAATCACTTGGACATCAAAAGGTTTAAACTGGAGTTTGCACAACTGCTTGTAGATGAGAATAATGGTGGAATATTCATTTTCACTCGCCATGTAAACAGCTCATTAACAATTGTCTTTTTCGGAATTAGGACAAAAATAACAGAATATTTCACCCGTTTTTCTGTGCTTCATTGTCAAAAGCGATGGTGTTACTCAAAAAAGTAGCAAATGATGTTATTATCTCCCCGCAGACAGCAATTAACAAGATGAGTGGCTATATTACTCCGGACCATTGCCTGAAACATTTATTGTATCTGTTCAGTCTCAATTATTTGATGTACGCAAAGAAAGTCAACGCCGCCAACCAACATTTTTTTTTGGCGTAATTGCAGAGTCACGCAGACACACCAGCACGCAATGCTAAGAAAGGCAACAGCAACTTGTGTGGGTTCTGCATAGTGAAGATAAACAATAAATCAGCCTGCACACAGTTTGTGACTGACTATTACATTCTAGTAATTTTCTTCAACAAATTGGAAGATGTGTAGATCTTTGACCTTCAGAAGGTTGTTGAATGCTGCTCCATTTTTTTTTTCTCAAGTTCAGGCTACTGTGACATGTATCTGCCCATTATGTAGACAATTTAATATCTTGTGTAACGCAAGTTAATGGCATAATTGTTTGATTAGTTACTATTATGTGATGACCAGAAAGACACCAAAAAATAAAAAAACAACAAAACAAACATTCCAGTGACTACAAGTAAAATAAACAAAAAATCCCCAAATACTATTAAAAGGTATTAAAAGGGATAAAAAAAAAATTAGCTAATGATATGAGAACTGGAGGCAATGTTGGAAGACTATTTCAAAGATGCGACTCAATCTGATTCTGCAGTCGGAGATCTTCATTCTCTCCAGTCACTAAAACATGCCTGTGTTTGTTTGTGTTTTTTTTTTATGTGTTCAAATGTCTTGTAGTTGTTAACAACTGTCGCGTAACGACTGTCGACGTAACCTAGCATCCGAGGGGTATTCAACGTGACCGAATCCATTCAACCTTAACTGCAGTATCAGTTGCTTTGCTTTAATGGAGAATGTCTGGTATCTGCGTCTGACTTCACTTTTACGGCCCCCTTTGATGCTTCAGACAGGCTTTGATTGGCTTGTTTTTCACTCTGAGTGCTTGTCAGATGACGTTCTATCAATGAAACAAAGTGAAAGCGAGCGACAGACAGTCCAGACCATTTCATAACCACGTTTAATATCACGGATGCCGCATCCTCGGAGAGAACGGCACCCCAATATCAGAGTTAAAAATAAAGCAGGTTATAAAAAATGAGTTTGGAGGCAGCTGGACTGTCTGCCTGCATGAACTTTACAGAACATTTCTGAATTACGTTTTTATCCTCAGTGCACAGAGGTTCCTCTTTGACTTTCTTATTTAAGCCCTGCTGGTTCTGGACCAAGCTGCCAGATGGTCGGCACCAATCTACAAGGTGTTTTTTTGTTTTTTTTTGTTTTTTTTTGAGTGGTCACATGACTGTGTGCCTGTCCATATGCACTTCATAGACCGTGCAGTGGAGTCATCTGATGCTCCGATATGATGATTTGTGAGATCATCTACTGATTCACTCAACACTCATTCATTAGATCCAATTAGATTCAATAATTGAGGATTAATCAGCCGTTCAGTCTGAGCTGATGTTTGTGCCTTCTGTTGATTATTCAATAATGTCACGGATTCATTATTCACTCAGCATGACTTCAGTGTGTTTGGCATTCGACACTCAGCCGCTGTCAGGGTTTGTCTTGGCTGTTCACACACGTACTAAGTAAATCTGTTGTCCACAGAGATTTACTGTTGTGACGCTGCAGCTAAAATTAGAAAGAGAGCTGAGTGCAGTACACACCGACTGTGGCTGGGCGTTGGTGTAAAGCGGACGTTTTGGTGATGGCGTTGGAAAATAAGCCCGCTAACTCAGAATCCTTTAATACCGCAACAGTGTCAGATCAAGATTTTCAAATGACAGCTCTTTGATTTCACCCAAGAAAACAAAGGCAGCTTCCCTTTTTGTTTTGACCATCGAACTTCTGACACTGATATAAGTGTGATGCTTCTCGTTTCCTTGCTCCTCGTTTCTCTT